>LZPO01017454.1:73488-87655 GCA_001675575.1 Neotoma lepida
GTGTTGCACATGTAGTGGTCAGAGGACAACTTTGGGGAGCTGGCTCTCTCCTACCATGTAGGTCCCAGGAACTGAACTCAGGTCATGAGGCTTGGAAGTAAGCCACTGAGCCATCCAACCAGCCTCAACAAAATTATTTTTACTGTTTATTATTGTGTTAAGCCCATGGACAGGCTGAATAAATACAGTATTTAAATGGCAAAGGCCTTGTTATCAAGGAGTCTACAGACTATTGGAGTAGGGTTTGAAATACATACACAGGAAGAAAATTGATTTCCAATATATAAAATGTTTTATAAAACTCTGCTAACTAAGGTAATATGATCTGGGGTAGAAATAAACAAGCTATTGGAATGTCACAAACTTCTGAGAATAGAAGAGGAGCTTAGAATGTTATAAGGGATGTTTCAAAAATGTTTATTAAAAAGTTTATTAAAAGGAAAAAGGAAAAGATAGCAATAAAACCAGATAACACTTCTAGAGAAAATTTGATTCCCTAACCTTATACCACAAGAATCTTAAGTGTTGTATATGAAAAAGCACACAGTAACATTAATGGAGGGATACAGGTTAATATTAATTTTATTTTGGAATTTGCTTCTTGAAAACATAACACTCATAGAAATTCTATTACATTTATATTTATATTTTATGACATACACCTTNAATCTCAAGGAAGCAGATGCAGGTAGATCTCTGTGAGTTGAAGGACAGTCTGGTCTACATGGTGAATTATGAGCTAACCAGGGCTNCATAGTAAGACCTTATCTCAGAGTTTGATTGCTAGATTTTATTACAAAAGAAGTTTAAATTTGTATTTCCAGAGAGGAGACACATATATTCCAAGGAAAAAGAATTAATGAATAATTGGGGAGTGTGAAAATATGTAGTTACAGCAGGTTAATTGTAGTTTATACAACATGTGTGTGTGTATGTATGCAAATGGCTAAATTTCTCTATTACAGACATGTATTTGATTGACTTGTTCGCTTGGTAAATTAACTCCTGGCAAACTATCCCTCACTCCACTCTATCCTGTAATCTTTTAATATTCTTCCTTTTCTTTTTTTTTCTTTCATTGCTGCAGNTCAAACTGAAGTCCCCACAAATGTTGATCTACACCCCTACACCCCAAGCATTTCTTTACTTCTCCTCATGTAGATTAAGGTCAGATGTTTGGTATTGCAGCTCTGTAGATCAGATCTTGCAGGAAAGCAGACGCATTTCAGCAACTTTGTCTATTTCTGAACTTATTGCTGGAGATTTCATTGTTATGTGACTGGCAGAGTAGTTGGGATGTCTAAATATCAACAGCTGGATTATTCAGTACTTCCTTTTTTTACCAAGTGCATAGCAAACTTAAGTGAGCTCAGTGTAATTCTACTTTGGGCAATTTACAGGGCTTTTACTATTGACTTTAGAAACTAACTTTATCTCTATGTAGCCCTTTTATATAATGGCATTTTCTTTGTTTTTATTTAACTTATTTGAATATAGAAATAAATGCACTTTTGTCTTCTTCCCTTTGTGTTTACAACATTGGAAGCCATAAACCAACTTAACTTAGAGGAGAGAGACTCCATTGTAGGCAGCCCCAAAATCCTCAGAGGAAGACAGAGGTGGAAGTGTAAAGGAAAGGGGGGCCAGCTCTGCTGTTGGTAGAGATTCTGCTTCAAGATTTCACAGTGGTGAAGTAATTGGCTCCTTTGCTCAGACTGGGAAGTGAGGACTGGGACATAGATGAATAGAGGCCAGTAGAAGGAAATGAATGCTGGGGAGCAGGCATGTAGCTCAACATTTGTGGGNACCTCAGTTTGATCTGCAGCAATGAAAAAAAAGGGAAGAATATTAAAAGATTACAGGACATAGTGGAGTGAGGGGTAGTTTGCCAGGAGGTAAGTTACCAAGTGAACAAGTCAGTCAAATACATGTCTGTAACAGAGATATGTAACAGAAGGAGGAAGCAGATTCACCTGACAAAATCCATGGCTCTGGGAGTGGATCTTGGAAGGCAGTCTAAAAATGGAAGAAGGTGACAGGGCATGGAGAAGGGATTCTTCAGGGACACATTAAATGCCAGGGAGACCTTAGCATCCAGCTGTTGCCCTGATGTACAGCTTAGGAACCTCCTGTTGTAGGGCCTCTAGCAGGTGTGGGTAAGAAGTGGGCCCCTAACTCACCATAGGGAATTGTGCTTGTGTTAGGACGGTAGGCTAGGTCCCTGTCACACCCCCTTCCTACGAACTCACAAGATATTTTCAGCTCAGAAATTGCGTTTGTGGAAATGAGGACGTCAGATCCCACATTGGCGGCTGGAGTGCTCCATGAGTGGCAAGGAACACAAGGGCTGGAATACAGAAAGCAACATCCCTGGTGTNGATGGTGACATTTGACCAAACTCTGATCCTATGAGGCCCGCAATGAGAACTATCAGCTGAGATGGAGCAGAAGGAGAAACTGAGGCAGTTAAGATGAGTGGTTTGACTGATTTGTTACTTATATAAATTGGATTAGAGACTACTTTCCTAGAATTCTATACATTTACAAATGAGATGAATTAGCATGTCAAACTAAATATAGGCCTTTCAACTATTTTATTTAGGTGTATTGTAGAGCTTCCAGTGAAATACATTAGATAAAGCAAATGACTGTAATATAACATAAAGGTAGCAAACACACACCGTTCCTAAGTAGTTATCTGGTAGTGGGGTGATGAACGATGCTTTTATCCTCCTGGGTGAGCTGCATTTTCCATATTCTTCAAGTTCTTCAGCACTTACAGGGTTTTATAATACAAGCAAACAAATCTTAAGTGCTCCCAAACCCACAGCGCTGAAACACACCTACGTTTTCCAGATAATACTCTTCATCATTTAGAGATTGTGACTCTGGTCCATGCCTACACTACATCTATTTGCACAACAAAGGAAGATGCTTGTTGGAGAATTGTTGTATCTGTGCTATGATACAATCTGAAAAGCATCACCCTCATACACTGGCAGCCTGATCATGTTCTCCCTCATGGCATTCCTTCTAAATGAGGTAATGGCCTTGACTTGGTGGTCATACTGCCAGAGTTTGCCCAAGACAAGAGAGGGAAAGGAGTGGAGAAGCAAACAAGAGGGAGTTGAATGCCTGGAAGTCACAAGCCCTTNTCCTATGTGAGGACTGCTCAGTTTGTGGAGAATATGTGGAAGGAGCTGCCAGCCTCTCACCCCCTGGGGAGTGGTGTTGTGCCTGTACCAATGTGAGGCCACAGGGGTCCACTCCTTTCTGTTTTGTTACCAGTGCATCAGTACCAGACAAGGTAGTAATGCAACATTACCCTGCAAACTGGTCAATCATTTCCATGAGAGAATGTGTGGAATGTTGTTGTCTCCCTGCTTTCTTGAAAGGGAAAACAAAACCCCTGAAAGATTTCTGGAATGAATGATGCAGCAGGTTCCTCTTTCAAAACCACAACTGCCCCAATCCTACATTTGAAGGCAATGTGCTTCTGTGGTTTGGTCCCGGGCTAAGTGGCCACCACTCACCAGCCTGTGGCTTCATTGTTCTGTGCTCGGGAGCAANAGAAAGAATGAACCCTTTTATTTAAATTTGATTCCTTTGCTTGTTTTCCATTCAGTGTGTTCTTCCAGCTTGGCCACCACCACCCTTGTCTCTAGAAACGAATTCNCTTTCTCCAGGGCTTACCAAAAATACAACAGCATGTCCTGGGCTATCCTCTCTGGGTGGCAATGCCAGACAAAGGTTCTCCCAGCTTTATGCAGGGCTTTCAGAGTCAAAGAAAAGGCAACACAAAGGAATACGTCCTGTTTAAAAACTACAGAAATTCTAGAACTTTTACAAGCTAACGTGGGTTGGGGACCTTCTGATGTCCACACCCATTCCTTTCAATTCCTTGGTATGACTGTGAGGACCTCACAGTAGTGCCCATTCCTCTTTCTCCTTCTTTTGAAGATACAGGTGTGTGCTATCATACGTTACCAGGACGTAAAGCACAAGAGAACCCAGCTATTGCTCCTATTGCTCCTCCATTGTCTCCTCACAGACTTCATTCTCCCTGCTGCTCTGGGGGTCTTCCTTCACTGAGCATTTATTTGTTTATTTATTTATTACAGATTTATATGTGGGAACTTAAGAAGGAGAGAAAGGGGAGAGAGGGGGGAGAGAGCACTGGGTGGGAGTGGCGGGGGAGTGGAGGACAGACAGACAGTCTGTTCCNGATTATCAGGAAGGGTTCCAGGAAATAGGTTATGCCATTTGTCTTTTAAAGGAATTATTATCTATTGTGAAATTGAATTAACACACAGAGAAGTGCTATATTCGTTAGAATTTAACCAATTATTTTAAGGCAAATTATGTGTCAAAGTCAAAAAATACCCAAGTCAAAAAGTAGTCCTTTTATTTTTCATTCCCCAGAAGTTCTGTCAGACCTTCTCCAGACTCCCTCCTTCCCCACTGTTACCCTCAGTGTGACTTCTGTATTAGTCATTCTGTTGCTAATTTTCAGCTTCATCATATGAATATGATTCCATAATCAGTTCTTATTTTGCCCACTTTCATTCTTTAATTGAAATCAGACATNGTGTTCAGTCCTATCTAACTTCATTCACCCAGCCTTTTCTTTGTGCATTTTATCTGTGTGATTGGGGAGAGGGCTATAAGTCATTCATTTTCACCGTTCTAAAATAGTCACAAACATGAATCTAACAGCATGCTCATCCATCCTTCCACTGACAGCGCCCTCGGCTGTTTGGACCCCTCAGAGCAGCCTTGGACAAATCCATGGACATGGATACATGGACAGGCATGTATCCTGTGCTGTGGGCACATGGACACAGCATTCTCTGTGGTCCCTGTGATGGAATCTGTGGGTTACAAATGTAGTGTACCTTCAGTTTTACTTGACAATGCTAAAATGTTTTCCAGATTGATGCCTCTGCTCCACTCTGCCACCAACTGTGCCCCAGTAGCCTGTCATGTTGCCCTCCTCACCATTCTTGGAATTGTTGGATCTTTTTAGAAGTGGCATTATCGGGCAATGTCTGAGTGTGAACCATTTGTTTTTTTGTACAGTGAAAGTAAGCCACAGTGTGTCCCTTGAAGTCTTACAGAAGGAAGAGTAGTATGGAGTTAAGAGTGCTGACTTTGAATTTGATTTGTTTGAACTTGAGTCCTAGTACATAATGCCTAAACTCATGGAGTTATTGTGAATATTAAATGATGTAATTCACATAGCATTGAGAATAGTATCTGGCAGATAATGAGAACTGTGCAAATGTTCATCATTATTGTGATGACTGAGACAAGAATGTCTAAGATTAAATGTTGGTAAAGATTAATGATATACTGAAAGGAAAATAAAATTATTTATTGATGCAACAATTGAAGGACTTAGGATAGAAGAGAGTGCAAGGCGGAGTTCATTACTGAGGAGGAAAGGGGGTATGCAAAGTAGAAAACTCAACATGGTATGTGCTATAGTAGCCCTGAGGCAGGATAGAAAGACAAGGAAATGATGGGGACATGAGAAGGCAGAGGAACCTGTCCCCTGGAGTGCCATTACATCATCACTCCAGCTGAGAAACAAGTACCTCAGCACATTTAACAACATTCACTGTTGGGCTGTGGACACAGAATTAATATCATTTTCATATATAAATGCATTCTGTTAGAGTAGCAATAACCTATGCCTAAGGCCCAATTGCATATCGCTTTGGGTGGGACCTCATTTTGTTCCCCAGGCAGACATTACCTGAGAATCTCAAACAGAACTCTTTACAGTCAAGACGCCTGACTTCTGTGTCCCTGTGAGTTAGAATTTTACTTATAGGATGTAGTCCTACCACATGCCCCTCAAGAGCAAACCGGTGATAAGAGAATCTGGTGATTTGAATAAGAATGTGTCCCCCGCCTCCTCCTGCATCCCCACCTGCTCCTGTATATTTGAATGTTTGGTNTCCAGTTGGTGGAACTGTTTGGGAAGGATTAGGAGGTGTGGCCTTGTTGTGGAAGGTGTATCACCAGGGTGGGTTGGAGGTTTCAAAAGCCATTGTCATTCCCAGTTAGCCCCCTCTTTGTTTCATTCTTGTGGATCAAGTTGTGAGCGCTCAGTGCCATGCCTGCCTGTCACCATGCTTTCCTGCCATGATGCTCATGGACTCACTCTCTGAAATCATGAGTCCTAATCAACTCTTCTGTAAGTTGCCTTGGTTGTGGTGTCTCTTCACAGAGATAGAAAAGTAACTAAGATAGATAGTATCTTCAAACTTCTGTATATGACTGTTGTGAAATCAGTGGACTGTGATTCACACTTATATCTGGCTTTCTTTTTAGTGATTCTTTTTCCCTTAAGTCCTGTGCTCAAGCCTATATTCAAATATCTTTAATAAAATCTCCAACTTTGCCTCCTAAGCAGGCTAGTCTTGACATTCTTTTCTGTACCTTAGCCATGAATCCTGTTTTGGACTGAGGCAAGGTCCCTAAAACTCTAGGGTAATACCTCAAACTGCTGAAAGTGACAGTAGGGTTCTGCAGCTGCACCCTAAAATGTTCACAGTTTCATGCATGGAGGGAAGCTATTAGACCTGTAACAAGGGATTAGAACAAAGAGAGCTTTATGTTCACAATAGCTGTTGAGAAGGGCAGCATAGTTTCAATAGGAGTTCAAAAACATAAACATGGAGAAAGAATATTCTAACTAGAGATACTTTGAGGAAACAGTTACTGAAGTGTGAGCGAAGTAACTGGACTTAAACTCACAGTAAATACTTAAGCAGTCTTCTCAAAGATCTTAGCAAGTGGAAGAAAATTGGATTGAGCTTAGCTTCTAAAGGAATCTATTGATTCCTTATCTGACAGGGCATATAACTAACTACAGTTTTAATCAGAGTATCCTAGATGGTGACAGGGTAACAGTAAGCTGTGAGATTGGATTTAAGTGGAAGGAAGGGAGAAAATATTAGTGTCTGACCAAATCTGAGTGTCTACCCAGGGACAAAGACTGAGTGTGTTAGCTTTGTTTTCAGAACTCAAGTGGCTGGGAGGTGCTGTCCTGGCTCTGCTTCTTCTGTCTTCTCATATTCAAACCAACAAGAACTGAAAGAGCTCTCTTCCCCCCTAGCTAACCTGTTCCCTGTTTTCTAGACAGATAAATGCACAGTGGCAAAACCCTAGCAGGGCCCCTTTGCATGGAAAGACTACCTAATAGGTGATTAAACAAACCAGNCAAGAAGTTGCTGGGACTTTTAAATAGAAACAAGGAGTAATGTGATCATATTTGGCCATTGTGATAGTTTACGGGGAGCTGCAGTGGAGGTGGTGAAGGCTGAAGATGATGACAAGGGTGCATTTGAGCATTTGGGAGGCTGATGACGTCATGAACCCAGATAGGAAACACAGACGGATTGAACAGGTTTGGGGCCAGATGAGTTTCAATTGGACACGCTGAGTTTGTGGTCCTGGCACTGTATCTCCACAGAAAGGTTGACCAGGCAGATGGATGAGCAGGTCTGTAGGAGGCACAATACCCTGCACGCAGCTTCTCCATCAATGTTTATTCAATACAAAATAAACAAAGACAAAACCAGTTTCCATGTTAGCGTTCCCACAGTGATATTTACTGGTTGGGTCCTTGCCGAAGCGAGGCTTGAATATATCCAACTTAAAAATAATTGCTTGCCACTTCTGTGCCCTCCCATATGTTTCTCCTTCTACTGCCTAATTCAATCTTGTTTGTAAAAAAAAAAAAAATCAAAGAATTTGAGTGTTTAAAATTGTGATTATCCAAGTACACTGTTACCCTACCTTGACAATATTAGTTACTGGGAAGATAAATCTTATCAGGAATATTTACATGTATGCACAGTAGCAAAGGCCATGAACAGCCTTGACATGATGTGTTTCCAGCTTCATTGTGTTATGACTACAACCTTTGGTCTTCAGACTTTAAAGACTTTATCCTGCTAGAATGTATTAGACAGTGGGTTCCCACTTGGGGGGTCCCAGAAATACACACAGTAGGTATGCAGTTGTTCAAATACAAGAGGATACCATGCACTTTTTTCACCGGATCTCATGTTGAATTCTGTGCATAAGGTTTTAACAAAATCCAACTAGAAGTATCTATTGAATCTGAAGGCACGCTGATGCTCCCAAATCACATCTTTGCAAGGCATCCTTCATGCACCCTGATCATTCTCACTATGATATTATCTCTATTTACTCCTAACCTCTGAGAAGACAGACAGCGTCTCATGCATCTTGGGCTCCCTTCCCTATTCCAGTTCAGTGCTTTACATACAAGACAACTGAAAATAAGCACATGAAGAGTATAATGGTCAAAGGTAGGGGTGTGTGTGTGTGTGTGTGTGTGTGTGTGTGTGTGTGTGTGTGTTGAGAGGTCAGATCTGCTGTGATCCCCATGCTGAATGCACCTCTCACTTCTGTTTGCATTATGTAGTACAGTAGGGGGTCACCAGACTAATTACAAATTGTGACCATTCACCAGGTAGAGGGGTAGGGGCGAACAATGCCATGCATGTTTCCCACAATAATAGAACTAACATCTGGCCATGGTATTTGTTCTTTTTCTCATTTGCACTCTGAAGGATTCTCTGCTACTTTTGTAAGTTTTCAAGAAAGAGCTCTTTTACCCCGGCCCTACTCATCGGGGCCAGGTGCTCACAGCAGTGCCACGCAGGAATCTCTGACTCATGCTTACAAAAGTGGAACTGCATAATAGGATCTATTCTGCTCTGACTAATTTCTCCTCAACACATGTTGACTCATTAGAAATTGTGAGAAGAAAGTTAGCAAAAGTCATTGACTTTTATTGCTTCCCTTGCAGGAAACACACACACACACACACACACACACACACACACCTTTTTTCTTCTTTATAACAAATTAATTGCACACTGGGTACCATATAATTCCACACCCCCCCTCAAGAGTACCTGCTAGGAAAAAGCACTCCTTTTGGAAGTCATAAAAATTAATATGTGGAGGAAAATCTTAGCATGTTGTTATGGCAGGAAGTAGAGGTGCTCGAGTAGGTTGAGGGGCACCTTTGAAGAGAAATGGGAAGACGTCAACGAAGGAAAAGAATAACCTGGGAGGAGTGGGCTGAGGAGGGAAAGGGGCACNTGGAGGAGTAAGGCTCTGAGGCAAAGGTTCTGAGGCANATCACCCTATCAATGCGGCAGAGATTCTGGCCATTGGGCCTTTTACTTGTACCTTTAGTCAATTGTCATTTGTGGTGTTTTGCTTTGAAGACAAGCACTCCTATCTTAGGGTGGAGGGTGGTTGAGGGAGGGCTATGGAAATGCGGCTCTCGGGAGCCATTTATCCCCTTCAAAATTCAGTTCAAACTATTTCTCTGCATCCCTTCCGTGTTACCTTTAGAACCCTTTCTTTTCCATAAATTCACACAATATTTCTATCTTTAATGTGTAGTACCATATAAGCAAACCCAAAATTAATGGCTTAAAGAATAAGACACTTCTTTTGGTCTGCTGAGTAGGGATTTAAACAGAGCTCATCTCTGCNGGGTAGCATCATCTAGAAACAGTTCCGCTGGAGGTTGGAGGACTCAACAGGGCTTCACCATATGTAAGACGAACTTCTAACCAGTTAATAAACACACAGAACAAGAAATAGGGGTGAAAATCTGACAGAGATTAGAGGAATTAGGAGCAAGCCACCACTAGCCTCACCTCACCAACGCTGCCTCTACTTCCAAGGAGCGAAGCAAAGAGAAGAGAGTGACTTCCGGTCTAACCNGGCTTTTTATGCCTGTCCATCTGCTAACTCATTTCCTATCCTCACCAAGCTACATCACTTCCTGTCTTGTCTGCATGGACCTTCAGAACTCTAAGGCTGATGCTGGGTTTAAAGGCGTGTNCCACNGCCCCCTTCCNCTAGTTCCCAATGTGACCTTGGAGTCACAGAGAACCAAACGGATTAAGGGCGTGTGCTAACTTGCATGACTATTGTTTTACTACTAGTGGCTGGCTGCCCTGTTTTTTTTCTCCGATCCTCAGATAAATTTTATTGGGGAACACAGATAAAATATCACCACAATCATATGCTTGGTGTCTCAGCTGAGGNGGCTGGGAGAGCTAGAGGATGCTTTGACCTCATTATCTAGAGGGGTGATTGAGCATTTTGGTAGAGTAGCTCAGATATTGAATCAAACGAAATGTAAAGTTCTCGGTTGTTCTCTTAAATCCCATGCAATGAGATGACAGAGACAGATTTCTGTCATAACCTGTGGGCCAAAATGAGTTAGAAGTGCAGCCTAGATTAAAGGGTAAGGAAAATGGATGCCACCTCTTGATGCGAGGAGTGGCATGCCCAGAGAGGGAAGGTAGAGTGGTGGCTGCCAATGTTCTNTTAGTATTTGTTGGCTTATCATGTAATTCTTTGACTATATATATCAAAAGGGAGAGTCAAGATTGCATCTTTTACTGTGTCCTTCCCGTGATCAGGGATCAGACTGTTTGGACAAGCTGAAAGATCTGTGAGGACTGGAAACAGTGAAGAAGTTCCCTGGTGAGGTCAGTGGCTATGGAACCACATGATATGGGTTTGATTCCCTAGTTTTGCATGTATTAACAAGTTCCAAAGGTGCACCTGAGCCTGTGTTTCTCTGAAGTAAGCTCGGTTAGTCTGTCCCAGTTCAGACAGCTGTTGTTAGAATACTACTGTTTGAATTCTAAGTGCTTGACCTATGAAAGGGGGGCAAATCTCATCTTGACTTTCAGTTTAAAATTTCTTAGNCAGGGGTGGAAGTGCATGCCTTTAACCCCAGGATTTGGGAGGCAGAGGCTGGAGGACCTCTGAGTTCAAGGCCAACCTGGTCTGCAGAGAGAGTTCCAGGACAGCTGGGGTTATAGAGAAATCCTGTCTCAANAAACACAATGACAATGACAAAATGTTTCTTTACTTTCTTAAATATTCAAACACATTTCAATAAACCTCATGACACATTTGAGGGAAAGGGTATCTCCATTGGTGGTTACAATTAAAACAATATTTTAAACACAGCCTCATTAAACCATGTTANAATAAATGCTCCAAGAACTTAGCAGAGTGCTAAGAAATGCTAGAGTTCTCAGCAAGCTCATAGACACAAATGCACACGTGCATATCAAACTAAGGGTCCAGTTGTGCCAGCAGCTGTTGTACTATAGGACCAGCTCTCACACTGTAGCNGACTCATCCTTGAGGACACTGTCTCTGTTCTGTCCTTAGAGTACCATGCCAAGTCATCACTAATGGATACACCCTAGAGGACAGAGGCAGAAAGCTGAATGGTGCTTCATGGAAATGCCCTTGATATTATAAAGAGCAGAGGACCATCTATCCTCAGCTAATTCTAATTCAGCCAGCTTCCTGTGTGTGAGGACACATAGCAAGCCTTAGCCTTTCTCTCATCCCCCTGGCCCTGGCTTCCCTGTAGATTGGCTGTTTTGTGTTAGCCCTTTCACTGTTCTGAAATGAACTTCCAGGAGAAACACTTTATCCTGGAACACAAATTCAAAAACATCAGTATAATACTTTAACTGGAGTACAAAAGGCAATGAAGTGACAGTGATTTTAGAACAAAGTCTTAGTGTGTAAATGTGTGAGTACAGCCTCACTATAATGACAGAGTGAAATGCTTGCACACCCTTCAGATCCAGAAGGTTGAAGTTATAAAGTAGCATCTGGCTAGTATTACTCTATTCNAGTTATTTTTCATGTTTTAAAAATAAAGGTGATATGAATATATAATAAAATATATCATATAATTCAATAATGCCTAGTACTCAAGTATACGTGTGTTTATGTATGCATACACTATGTATTTATGAGTATGTTCCACATATATAGTATAAAAATAGACAAATCACTCTTAATACTTACAGTTCCAATTAGATGAATAATAACACACTGGCAATTTTCACCTAGAAAATTCAGTGCATATTACAACTACTGAAAATTACTTGATGTTTTTATATTAAAGCAAGTAAGGATCTTCATGTGGATTATCATAAACATCTATTTTAATTACGTGATTGGCTACTCAAACTAAAACGTCTGTGACTTGAAAATTCACTTAAGAGAGAACAGTCCTTCAGTATACCNGTCAGGACTGCCAGCCCATTGCAAGACATACTGAACCCTCAATCCCCACAAAGTTCTCCCCAAGTCATGAGCATCCACAGACACCATAAGACAAACCCTGTGAACTTCCATAACTCCCCCTACTGAGGGCTGTGTTCCTACCAAATTCCTGATACTCGTGGTTAGTTTCTCAGGTGTCTTCCTTCCTTTCTACATTCCTTCTATCCTCCCTCCCTCCTTCTTCCCTCCCTCCCTCCTTTTCTCCCTCCCCTTTCTCTTCCCCCTTCCTCCTTTCCTCCCTTTCTTTCTCTCTTTCTCTTTCTTTCTTTCTTTTTTCTTCCTTCCTTCCTTCCTTCCTTCCTTCCTTCCTTCCTTCCTTCCTTCCTTCCTTCCTTTTCTCTTTCTTACTGCACAGAATAAATAGGCTTATAGAGATTAAATGCACATGCCTGTTGTAGTTTATGGCATCAAGCATATTTGGTTTAAAGTTCTGCCTTGTGCTTATACTTTATGAAAGAAGGAAGATTGGAGGAGGAAGGGATGAGTGGTGTGGTACAGAAGATGCTTAGGGCAGTGGAAGTACTGTGTGTGAGTGCAATGGGCGGACAGATGTCCTTATCTGGACAGACCTGTAATACACAGCACCAAGAGGGAATCCCAAGACCTGAGGCTGACTCCCCAAGATTGGGAGGGGTCAGTGCTCTTATCAGCTATGGCAAATGTGCTGTTCTAGTGAGGAATGTGGATGGCAGGAAGGTTTGGGATTTAGAGAGGATGGCAATTGGAATAGGGACTCTCCATACCTTATTGTCTAGTTTTGCTGTGACTCTAAACCTCCTATAGACAGTCAATTCTCTTTTTTTTAAACTTTTATTGATTCTGTGTGGATTTCACATCATGCATTCCAATCCCAATTATCTCCCTGTCCCCTCTCATCCACCTTCTGCCCTTGCAATCTCCCCCCTCAAACAAAACCAAATTTAACAGAAAAACCAAAACCCAAACCAACCAAGCCAAACCAAACAAACAAAATTAAAAAATAAATAAATAAAAAGGAGAAAAATCTTGTCATGGAAGCGTAGTGTGGCCCATAGAGTCACACAATTCATCCTTTAGTCCACTCATATTTACTTGCAAATGTTCATTGCCACAAGTCATTGATCTGACTCNAGGCCTATGGCTTCTGCTATGCCACTGATAATGGACTCTCTCTGGGGCTCTTGTTGTCCTGTGTCATGAGGATACTGCTGTTTTGGATCTGTAGTTTCGTTCCCTTCATCTGCTCTAACAGTTCATAGATGAGGTGGATGTTGGGGTGGGTCAACTCACAGGCTTGGTTCTAGGCCTGGGTGGTAGCTGGGTTGGTTAGCTTGCCAGCTTTCTCTCACCATCACCACCTAAGCAAGTTCTCCAGCACTGCTTCAGCTAGCTCACCCAATGCAACCCACAGCAAGGAGCAGGGCCTCTCTTTATTTTTAAAGTGGTGTTAGCTTGTTTCTGTGGACTGTATAGAAGGGCCCGGTTCNGGGCTGCTGAGTCAGCACTGTAGGGATCCTCCCACAGAGATTNGGAATTGCTNGCTCAGAGCCAGAGTCACACAGTCCCTCAGCCTATGACCTCTTCCTCTTCCTCACTTCCTTTTCATCTGTCTCTTCATTTTCACTCACTTCTAGGGATGGCCGTGGCTATTTTCACTTGAAGTTAGTGAGGAGGACAAGGCCTTGATGAATGTANGATGCCTTGAGCTCATTAACTGGACTATGCCAGTTGATACAGAGTAAGTACTTGGACTAGTGCCTCACACTCAAAAGGCCATAAAGTTAGCTCCATAAATGTCAGTTATTACTACAGAAACATTTGTGAAAAGCACAGGCTTATGAGGGTGGTTGTGGAGCTAGTCAGGACTGGCTTTCTGTGTGGTCAGCAGCTTAGTTTGATCACTTACTGTTTGCCACTCTGTTCTAAAACATGTTTTGCATAGAATGCAATCTTTGCACTGAAGGATCTTATTCAGTGTGTTGGGGAAAGGATCAGGGTCAAAGAAATCACACAC
>LZPO01017454.1:97336-117390 GCA_001675575.1 Neotoma lepida
TCTATGTTTAATCTAGTGGCTGTTCTGTTCTCTGACCCCAAATAAGTTTTATTAGGGTACACAATATTTTGGGGGACATAATATAATCACCACAGGTCAGTTCTAGTCAACTTCCTGTTCATTGCTCACCTCTTAGTGTAGCATTGCCTCACAGATTTTGTATTGTAAGGTTTCTTTCCATTTCTTTTGAAAGGGTTGAGGTAGAAGAGGATAAATGAACAGACCATATTTGTCGGCAACTGACTTAAAGTACTTAGCTGGGGTTCCAAAAGCATGACATAGAAGGGCTGAATTATATTCCCAAGCCACTGTCAACTGTGTCACATTCTAAAACCAGGTGATTTGGATGGTGCAATATTGCATTTTAAGTAGAGTCTAAAAGGAATACAGATTAAACACTCCACCATCATAAGGTGGTTTCCCTGCAGCCTGTGAGGAAGGAGGGAGGGTCTGATCCTTCGATAGGAGCTCTACAGCCTTGGGAAACATCNATAAGAAGAACCCATGCCTTGTTGTTGAAGCACGTTTCATCTTGGAGCTTTCTGAGGACGCAACTTGGTCTGTATGGTAGAGTGGGTAAGAAAGAGTCAAGCTGCCCACTATAGGCTCATTGTCAAGACATTCAGGGCACTTCAGGGAAAGCTGAGATTAAGTACAGCATGCTGCTCAAAGGGCATCATTCCTTTCAGACCCAACCAGNATCACCAAGACATGTGAGACCTTGTCTTTCAGCTGGTTCCAAAGATCCTCATTGAAGACTTGTTATTCATTATTTACTTGTTTAATGTGGCCAATAAAGTCTCAGCAAATGATGTTGGCCTGTTCTCCCATGGGCCTGCCCAGGCCTGGGATCCCAGATTCTGAGTTCCAGAGTGAAATCTTACAAGATGGGGTTGCAGCTTACTTGCTATCCAAGCACGTAATTTGGTTCATGCAATCTGGAAAACAACAGTGAGATAAGCCTACTTCTGAAAAATGCTTTTTGAAACAACAACAACAACAAAATCTAATTAAATGCCACATTGCCTCTGTGTTGAATAAGTTGGTTTAGTTAGAAAAGGCATTTTCCTTGAAGTATCTAATGGATGTGCTGCCTGTAATNTGTTGGGGAAAATCTATAGAGAACAATAATTTGATGCCCATGTAGTAGCTGTGGGGTGGGCTGGAGTGGTGGTGGTGACTAATACCACGCATGTCCCTGTGAGAGATTCTGAGGCATTCAGGAGTTCTTAAGTATACAGCGTACATGTGAGTCAACAAGTAGACAAAGAAAAACCCAGACCTTTGATGACCCCTGGTGAATAAACTAAGCACTGCATTGCAATGCCGCCAGAGCCACGGGTTTCAGAGCGGTAGCCTCTGGCTGCTTCTACTCTCCNGAAAGCACAGGGAGATTTTCCCTGCGTGCCTGTTTCACTTGTATCGAGGACGTTCCTTACAGACTTTGGGCATCTGTATCCCTCTAAACAACTCTCACTTTGGTGATCTCTGTCAGTAGAGATTAAATGTGTGCGCATGCACTGTTTTCTTTCTCAGCATGGAGCAGTGTTATTTATAGAACTNGAGAGAATTCAGTGGCCTCCCTAAAGCCAGATTTCTAACTCGCTTTCACATTACGTGTGTGTTTATATCGTTGGTCGGAAGAGTTATGAAGAGTCGATCATCCTTCTTCAGTAACCCAAATTAAAGTCGGGATTGAGAGGTAGCCACTTGTCTCTAACTCCCGGGTGCCCGCCAAAACAGCTCTGTCGTGCAATTAGCTGCATTTTTGTAAACAGCTGTGTGTGACCAGCATGGGGTACTTGTGAGCCTAAAACAGATTGTATTTTGTCAGCTTGCAGGAGATGGAGGGAGTTTGTTACCTAAAAGAAGGACAGAGGGAAATGCATGCATTTTTACTGCAGTCCAGTCATCCAATCATAAAAGTGGCAATGCCAAGTGCCCATTTGTTATCACCCAGAATGGTACCTACCTGGTGGCCTTAAAATGAAGTGGAGTACTCACAGATTNTCCTACGGATGCAGCTAATCTTAGCAGTCACTGTGCACCATAACTACTGGCATTTATGGTTTTAAATCTTGGATTAGATTTTTTTTTCTTTTTCAGGACAGCATTCTCCGTGTAGCCCTGGCTGTCTTAGAACTCACTCTGTAGACCAGGCAGGCCCCTGCCTCCTGAGTACTGGTTTTAAAGTACACACCACCACACCAGCTCAGATGGGCTTTTCAAACTCTCAGACTGGAGTTCTCATTGCTGGGCTGTTGGATTTTCTTTTT
The DNA here is from genome assembly GCA_001675575.1 of Neotoma lepida. Lineage (NCBI taxonomy): Eukaryota > Metazoa > Chordata > Mammalia > Rodentia > Cricetidae > Neotoma > Neotoma lepida. The sequence continues at coordinate 99,613 of LZPO01017454.1, forward strand.
TTCTCTCTTCCTTTTTAATTACCACAAACCAGAGAATGCTTTTCTCTCTAATAAAACTAACTTAACTTTTAAAAATAAAATACTATCCCAAGCATAGGATAACTATTGTGGTCTCCCCACAGGGCCTACTGGACTGATAAAGAGGGGAGCATTTGTGTCCTTGTGTGATTTTCAACATAGCTGTAAAAAGTAGTTGTCACCCATGAGATTGAGGAAGCTGGCAGCCTGAGATTTTAGTCAACCCAACAGAGGTGCACAGTTTCAAAGATGGAATCTTGGAAGTTGCATAGTTTGGCTGCTAAAGCACTCGGAGCCTAGAATTAGGCAATACTTCTAATCCAGAAGAACTAAACATGGACCTGTTGCTTTCCAGTCTAGATTTCTGTCATCCTTGTCACTGCCTTCCTCAGGCACACTGAATATATGCAGTTTGTAGAGGCCACTGTATCACTCTTAAGAATCTAGAGTCAACTGTTGGGTATCAAGGGAGTGAGGAGAGGAAATGATGAAACAGTGATAAGAATTTGAGAAACAAGTAGATTTGAAACCCATCTGTGTAATCATTAACATTTCTCTTTCAAATTCGCAAAATCGGTTTTTTAATTACAGTTTTAATTTTAATTACGGTTTTAATTACAGAATCTACCTGTTTACTGCTTCATTGTATTTTAGTTACAAGCTATTTCAAATTCTATCTTTCAAAGGTTTGTTATGATGTTACTGTTTCCTGAGTATTTCTATTGTTTGCTGCATAGTTGAAGGACAAATTATGAAGGCTTTCTGTAGTACCCATTTTCAAGTATTGCCAGAAGTACTGCATTTTAACAATCTTTATGTTGTGCTTGAAGTCCACTCATCCCTCACATGTATGTGAAGTATGTTTCTTGACTGAACAAATCTAGCATTAAAAAGTCTCTCCCTGCATAATGCTAGCTGCTCAATAGGGCAGAAAAGTAGCTTTGCATAAAGGATTGGAAGCCATTTCCAAAATGCCTTCAAACTCAAAGTCACCAAGAGTTATGAGAGACTATTCACCACCCCAGACTCAAATAATCTTCCTTTCAAGATTAGCTGGACCTGTGTGCATTCTTGTAATCAAATCAAGAGCTGTCTGCCAGTGTCCATCCCTACAGCCTGATTGGAGGTAGTGGAGCTGGATGGGGCAAACTCTAGAAACCTGAACCATTGACTTACATGCAACCTCTCTCCCTTTCTAGCTAGACAGATTATTTTGAGCAGACCACAGGGAGCCTAAGGGAAAACTGCATGTGTAGTCCTCTGTGAGTGTGACCTCATGTTCTGTGGACCTGTTATATGGCAGTGATGAATTATATGAGTTATATGGTAGGCTGTAGCTCAGAATTATGAACCAGAGCTAAGTGTAGAGCTCATTACAGTGTCCAATCAGGAGCATCATCACAGGGATAAGCATCTACCCCCAGGTGCAAGCAGGATTCAGCCACCACACAATGCAGAGCTGGCTGCAGCCTGCCAGTAACAGACTCAACCCTCTCTGTTGTCTAAACAAGTCTTTGAGGTGCTTGGGCATTTGGTGAATATGTATGGGGTGGGGGAACAGTTACATATCAAATGCCTGATCCTAGATTTTCTTCTTAAAAGGCCAGGGTTAAGTTCAAATAATTAATTTAAAAAAATACTGATAGGAACAGCCCACCTTGAAACTTTCATTCTTTATATTCTGTGATAAGGAAAATGAATAATTCACCTAATAGTTTAAAGAAGAGGCACTTCCTGAGTTGAAAAAAAAAAAAAAAGCAAACCCCTGAATCTTGGGAGTGTGATTAGCAGATGTGATTTACATCATTCTCAGCAGTTTATCCTTCCTTGGAGGATTGCGTCAGAACCTTGTGGGTTGGGAGAAGGCTGCCTTTTCTAATTTCATGCATCTTACATGACCCTTCTTCTCCTAGAAGGACAGCTTAACTTCATGGCAGTTTTTGCTAATGATGAGAGTTATTTTCTGAGTAGNGTGGAGCTACTCAAAAAATCCTGGATTGCAGAAGTTGGGTTTAACCACAGATACAGCTGGGTAAAAAGAAATGATTAATAACGGGGCATGGAACTCAAAGAACCACACAAATGTAAATGCTATTCAGCTATCTAGAAATATGTTGTTTAATTCAATAAATAACTAGTAAGTGTTAAATTTTTCCTTAAGCATTAAATTTTCAGTGAACCTTACATTTTTCCAGTGATGTCACTTGACAAGGCAACTAAGCACTCTTAATTTGGCTGTGATCCATCATTCTTGACTTCCTTCCTCTAGAACTTGTGAGTTCTAGAGGTTCAGAATGATTTATGCAATTAAATAATTAATGTGTGTGTTGGGGGTGTGGTCATGTGTCTGTGGACACTTGCACATGTGCGGAGGTCAGAGGACAAGCTCAAACTTTGGCGTTTGCTTTCCGCGTTGTTGGAGATGAGCTTACTTTGTGGTATTCCCGCTGCATGTGGCAGGCTAGCTGGCCTAGGAGCCTTTCCCCATTTCCCATATTCCCACCCATGGGTGTGCTGGGATCACAAATTGGTGGCCTCCCACTTCCAGCTTTTATGTAGTCTGGTGATCCAAACTTAGGTTGTCAGGCTTGCACAACAAGAGCTTTACCCACTGAGCCACTCATCCAGCCCTCTTGATTCAGGATTATTGCTTTTTTCCCCCTCTGAACTCATCGCATTGGCACATTGCCATGGTCCTTGGCGTGGTCTTTCTGCTTTCTGGATTACCTTCTCCTCTCATAAGCTCCTCCTCCCTCCTGAAGACCTGACTCACATGTTCTTTGACCTTAGTAGGCATGGTAAATCACTATTTTTCCACGTTTTTCATATTGAATTTCAATCTTTTGTAAGCTGGTTTCTTTAGCTACCTAGACTATAAGGAACTGGGAATGGGTGAGAAATAACACAGGCATTGCTATTGGCTATTTATAGTGGGTCATGAAGGTCTTTGTCAACTCTTTTAAATGAAGGAATGTATATGCAGATAAATCTAACTCTCATGTCAAAGAGGCAGTGCATTGAGCTGCAGAAATGAAGACACAGTCTTTATCCTCAAAGAGATAATAACAGTGAAGAAAAAATAGGCGTGTTAAATTTACCTTTGCTCAAAGAGGTCTTCTAGGCTCCTACTGGAGATGTGCAGTGCTCTGGGAGCACAGTAGCAAAATCTTTGTTGAAAGTATATTTATTCACTAAGTATTTGCTTTTCTTAAGCAGTAAAGGTTGGTGGGAGAAAGCATTTAAGTTGGAGTTTAAAGTGTGTGCAGTGGTAACATTTGGAAAGGCTGAGTAGAGTTGTTGGTAAAAACAATAATGAAAAAAAAGNTGCATTAGGAAAATGATAACAGTCCNATTAGGTTGAAGTTGGAGAAAACAGGAAGCAGTGGTAGGAGACTTGACCTAAAGACTTATCTTTAAGGAAGTAAAATAGCNTTAGATTCTGTGAAGGAAACAATGAAGAGCTGTTGACACTTGTGGGACTAGAGAGTGAAATGATTGCTATCTGTGTCTTGTGAAGATTTAGTGAGATTGTATATGGAGGCTTCTTGGACAGGTGGTTGGTATATAGGAAGGGCTCTGAATTCTTGCTGTTTTCTGGAAAAAGACATTTGTAGAAAGAGACAAAAGTCAAGAGAAAAAAGTTATATAAAAAAACTAAATAAAAGCTAACAAAACCCCATATCCAAACAGAGACCATAAACATAAGCATAAGCAGAATGGATTGCTCGTTCAAGTGACCTGTTAAAAGTGGAAAGGGAACAATCAGATCACCAACTGGTGATCCAAGAGAAACTAGAAGCATTCGCCTTACTGTATTGAGGAAGTGTAATGCTATTCAAATAATAAAACCAGAAGAGTAGAGGCCCTGAAACCTCATGATGGGTGTGTGTTGGGTTTGTTGTTTGCTGGGACCACCCACAGATATGTGGGACTGAGGTCTAAGAAAGAGAAGTGACAGCAATGATGACTGTGAGTCATCAACATTCAGGTAATAGACGACGCCTTGTAAGTGACTGAAGTGAGTTAGATTTTCACAGGACCATCTGGGTGCAGATTGTCTGTAAATGGGAGGAGATAGAATTTGAACTGCAGGTGAGTCTACAAGGTCTATAGATTAATAGAATCATTCTTAAGATTATAATAAATATAGTCTATCTTCACTATAAAATGATAAGCTTTTACAGGGGGCTGGCTTCTTGTCTAATGTGCTACTGACTTTCTAGAAGCTTCCTCCCTGAATAGTTGTACCATATTGTATCTGTTGTATATGGAAAAAATATAACACAGGACAAGACAACATGTATATGTGTAATCTGAGACCACATAATTGGTTATAACCTCATATCAGCAGAACATACGTGCTTTAAAATGGTGAAATTGGGCCTGGAAAGAGGGCTCAGCCATTAAGAGCACTGTCTGCTTTTCCAGGTGACCTGGGGTTAATTCCCAGTACCCACACGGCACCTATCAATCATCTGCAACTCCAGTTCCAGGGATCTGATGTCCTCTTCTGGCTTCCAGGGGCACTGAACTCACATGGACCACAAACATACATATAGGTAGAACACCTATACACATAGAAACAAAATTAAAATGACAAAATCAGCCTGGTAATTGCACCATGGTGGCCTTCTGAGGATCATAACCTGGTCATCGACACACTTCAAATTAAAGAAATGTTTCTTCAGTAGAAGCTAGCTTTATTTTGTTATCTCTTGATTTGGATATGGCAAGAAAAGCTGTTTTTAAACTGTGCCTCACAGCTTTCATTCTATAACAATTATTTTTCAATATGGAACACATGATATTTAATAATTACATAGCCTTTTGTCATCCATGAACGTCTCACGAATTTCTTGTAAGTATCACATGAGGCAGGCTATAACCATTCCCATTTTACAGATTTAAAAACTGAATCCAAGGACATTGTGCCTTGAACATAACATGAGACAAAAACTTTTATGTAGATGGAACTTGAAAACTGAAATTTGACTAAGTCCTTATGAATGGCCAATATATCCCTTCATTTGTGGCTCATGTCCATGTTCACCCATGAAGATTCTTCTTTATTTTCCATTAATTATTTCTCATCTTTTATCTCTAAACCATTTTATTACTTCAAAATTGTCTATTCTACTGTATAGTAAATAAAATGCTGTGTAAAGCAGCATGGGTGCAATGAGATGCATGGACAATTTCAAGATGTGTTCATTTGTATTGCATTGATAGGAAAGGTCTACCCATTATTTATGGGCAGGTTTGTGGTGTGTGTATGTATAGGGCAGGGGAACAAAAATATTATCTACCCCCTTTTCCTTTCCTAGGAAGTTGGTTAGGATTCTAAAGAAAGAATTAAGTTTAAGAGGTGGAGCACTGTCAAACTCAAACATGAATCTGAGACNCATAAGAGCTTGTTACAATAGAGAAGATTGGGGTCTCTGCCATTGGCTCTGTGTAAGTCTAGATTGAGCTCAGAGAGTATACATTTCTTGTGTGTGTGTGTGATATCTGTGTGATGTGTGTATGTATACATGGATAGCACAGCATGCATGTGGAAGTGAGAGAGAAATATCAGGTGTTGGCTCTTGCCTTCTACTTTGTTGGAAACAGATTCTCCTTGTTGTTTATCTGATCTGAATTCTTCACAGAGCCAATACTATAGAAGAAAGGAAAAATCGGAGGGACATATTCTATAAGAGATATAAGGCATGTAANTCATGAATAGATAGTTCTTGATGAGGTCTTGGTTTGATAAGTTTGGAGGTCCATTAGGAATATTTAAATATGGATTGAATATTAGGTAAATATATTTTTACATGTGTGGTGGTTTGAATGAGAATGGTCCTCAGAGACTCATATTTGAATACTTGGTTCCCAGTTGGTGGAACTAGTTGGGAATGATTAGAAGGTGTGGCCCTTTTGGAGGTGGTGTGTCACTGCGGGTGGGCTTTGAGGTTTCAAAAGACTCCTGCCATTCCCAGTGTGCTCTCTGTCACCTGCTTGTGGATCAAGATGTGAGTCTCAGACGTTCCTGCCACCAGGTCTTTGTTCTGCCATCATGANCTCCAACCCTCTGAAAGTGTAAGCCCCAAATTAAATGCTTTCTTTTATAAGTTGCCTTGGTCATGATATTTTATCACAGCAATAGAAAAGTAACTGAGACAAGGTATCACGATGCTATTGTGATTATTTAGGAGAATATCCTTCATTTTTAGAAATGGACCCTAAAATAGTTGAGTGGTGTGTATTGATGCCTATGATTTATATCTAAGCAGATTAGCAAAAGATTATGTAGTTAAATTGTAGATAAATATGTAAATGATAGATAAAATTTGTTGAACAAAATAGATGAAAAATTATGGTTAATTGTTAAAAAATATGATTGATCATTTTATGATTTTTCTGCTTTTCAGTTTGCTTGAAGTATTTTCAATAATGTAAAAAGTCTTTCATTTAAAAAAAGTTTTTAACTTATATTCTATATGTACCAAATACATATATTAACATATGTATTCAGGCACCAATCACAAATTGTAGCTGTTTTAAAATATTGATTCTCTTCTTTAGACTAAAATGAAAAGAACAAATCATATCCTTGGCTCTGCTAAAGTTCTTTTTTTAGATGAAGTGAAGTTTAAACACGCACACACACACACACACACACACACACAAATATATTAATACAAGCAAACAAACTTCCCATCCCACACTTTCTTCCACCCCGTTCCTCTAATTGATTTACTTGGCTTCTCTTTGTTGTATCAACAGAGAAAGCCTTCAGCTTTTAATTCACTCTGGATTGTGCCAAAGACATTTTGCACTTATTCAAATCATAAGGTCAAAGGGAGAAAGTGAGAGAGAGAACATGCAATGAGAAGACAGATGGAGTGGGGAAGAGAGAGGAGACAGATGGGCCTCTCTCGGAACAAGCAATAGAGCCATAATAATAACATGTGAAGAGAATTCAAGGAGAATGTTCAAATGCTAAGAGCTTGGCCGCCCCAGTTTCTGGAATATGACCAGAAGTGACCACCTAGACTTGCCCTAACTTGACTAAAAGGAGAATTCTGGTTCTTTACTCTTTAGGGAAGGTCACTTTGGGCTGTTTGCATCTAGGCAGGGCAAGGTCATTTAGTTAATTTCATCTATGTCTGGCTTTAGGGATATGGAATTAGTCACTGATTCAACAAATATTTATCAATCTCCACTCTATGCTAGATACTCTTCTCCAAGAAAACATGTAAAAATCACTGCCTTTATAGACAAATAAAAATAATAAAATAAGCTGAATGAGAGATGGGTTTCAATTTTATAATGATAGTTGAAGTTGGATCTCACTGACGTAAGCCAATTGGAGTGAAGACTCAGAGAGTGATTGAGTCAGCTGTGTTGATGATGTATGGGGGTAACAAGCAGGTTGAACAGAAGGTGCAAAGGCCCCACAGCAAAAATAAGCCTAGCAAGTTTCAGGAATGGAGTCACAGGCTAGTAGGTGTAGGAATTAAATGGAGGGAAATGGTAGGACATGAGGTCAGAAGTTGTGTTGGCCTCTCAAGAATTAGAAGTCAAAGGGATAATANAAAGTAGAGTGAAGCACATGGCCAGACTTCTATCTTTGATAGATAACTCTGTTATCTGAGCAGCACATAGACTGTAACAGGCCAGGTAGACATTGAGCCAATGCTGAAGCCGCCCTAGGGATCAAGAATGGAGCTGGTTGCTTGGATCAAGGAAAAATCAATAGACTTCAGAGAAGTTTTTAAAAATGTAGTTAGCTTTCTAATTCTTGCCAAAAATAAATGTGTTTTTCATCTGAAGTAGCCTTTATCTAAAGTGTAAGTGAGCTGTATTGTGAATTATTATGGAATTAATTATCTTGTTTGTCTTTACATGGTGATTTCATGGAACAAGATAATGGGCTGTATTTTCAAGACTGATGGCATAGGAGTAAAAATACAGTCAGTAAGGACCTAAATCCCAAAGAAAGACTAGGACCTAACCATATTTTATGTCAACTCATATAAAAATCATTTTGACAGTCTGCTCTAGCTGAGTTACTAATTTTTTAATTTCAGAATAACCAGCCCTAAATAGGACGTCTACATCATACCCCCGTGTTCCAGTGCTTGAGATCATTGCAAAAGTCAGAAAGACTGTAAGAATGAGAAGACAGGATGACTCCACCAAAACAGTGCTTTCCAGAAGCGACAGAACAGTTGCTCAGTTGAGCTCTGTTGTGACAGCAGGTCTGAGACCTGAGCAAGCTCAGGCCATACAGAATCTCCTGATGGAGATGTGAAGTTGGGAGGTGGGCATGAAGTTCCAGCCCTAGCTGAGGAGCTTTTGGCACCTGATAACTGATGGGAGGGNTAGAATCAGTTTTCTTTAAGGGGGTGATCCTTGATAGTTCTAGCCCACTGCAGTGGATGACCACTGTATGGACAGCACTAAATGCACTCAAAGGATGAGTCTAAAAACAAAGCAAAACAGAAAATAAGGACACAACGTTGGGTGGGTAAGAAATGGGGGTGAATCTGGGAGGAGATGGGGAAGGAGATGAATATGATCAAAATATAATGTATGAAATCCTCAAGGACTCAATAAATAAAAAATACTTTAAAATAAATAAATTATTTGAATGTTAGACATCTGATTGTTAGGAGCAAAAGTATCAGGTAAAACTAAATTTAAAATATTTTAAAGTCAGAGTTTTGACATGCCTCAGGAATGAAGCCTAGAGAATGTACAGTTGCATAAGTCATGAAATCATCTATTGTTATCTGTCCTCCCAACTTAGCTCTCTTTCAAAGTTCTTTTGTTGGGTATTCTCAATCCTTTATATTTCTATATGAATTTTTTACCAAAAGGGAAAAAATTCTGCTGAGATTTTTGATACCAATTGCATTAAATCTTAAAAACAAGTTGTAGAGAAGTAATATCTTAACAAGAGGAGGTTTTAACCCATGAATAATTTAATCTTTCATACCTCATAATAATGTTTTATAATTTCAGTGTGCACACCTTGCACGTATTTTCAATTATCCCTCATTACTTTGCACGTTGATGCTATTATAAATGGAATTATTATTAAATTCTACTTATGATCACTTGAGGCTGATTCATAGAAATACAGTACATTATTTAATTTTTCAACTATGCTGAAACTGTCACATAATAGTTCCAGGAAGTTTTTCTTTTTTTATAGAATCCTAGAGTTTTCTATGTAGATTGTCATATCCTCTGTGATAAAAAGGGTTTTCTTCTTTCTTGCCAATCAGATGCCTCTTGTTTCTTTTTACTACCCTCTTGCAGAACCGTTGGGAAGAAAAAATGAGGATGTACGTCAGTGCCCTGATCTGCATCCTTAGAGAGGAGAGTACCATCAAAGATGACATTGGGTATTAATTTCTCATAGATATTCTTCCTATTTTGTTGAGAAATTATGTTTTGTAAATCAAAAACAAATAAATGTTCAACTTTTCAAATGCTTTCTGCATTTATTGAGGTGGTTTTATAGTTTTATTTCAAGTTTGCTAATATAAGGAAAATCATATTGATTTTCAAATATTAAATCAATGCTACATTGTTCTGATAAGCTCCACTTGACCATAAAGTTATTTCTCTTTTTTCTGTGTGGTTGGATTTGATTTGCTAAGCTATTGTTCAGATTGACATTTATATTTGTGATGGATATTTATCTATGGTTTTATTTTTGCTTTGTTTTCTGTGGTAGCTTTGGTTTTGATCTCAAGATAATGAGAATAGGAATAGGAATAGGTCTGAAATTAGTCCATCCTTCATCTTCTGAGTGTGTGTGTGTGTGTGTGTGTGTGTGTAACATTGGCATTAATTTCCTTTTTAAATGACTGATAGAGTTCAGTATGACCTCATTTAATCATGGGAGTCTCCATGGGAAGATCTTTAACTATAAACTCAGCTTTTATAATTGATTTAGGGCAATCCTCTTATCTATTCTTTTTATGAGTGAAGTTTGGTTGTCTTTTATGAACTGTGTTTATTTAAGTTGTTGAATTTTTTTAGCATGGAATAGGATCAGTAGTGATGTCCTATATACTGTTCCCACCTTTCTTCATACTGCCTCTGCTAGTCAGGCTAAAATTCATCAATTTTATTGATCTTTTCAAAAATTAATTTTTTATTACATGGATTTTCTCTATGGCATTCTAGTTTCTGTTTTCTATTCCATTGTTTGACATCTCATTATAATTTCCTTTCTTTTCATTTATTTGGGTTTAATTTGCTCATTTTTTCCTATTCCTAAGGTTCAAGCTGGGACCTTGACTTAAGACCTTTATTTTTTTTCCAATATACATATTTACTGTTACAGAATTTCTCCCAAGCATTGATTTAATGTACTGATATGTTTTGTAAAGCTGTGCTTTCATTTTCACTTAATTCTAATGTGATTTCTAATTTCCCTTTATTTGTAGTGGTTTCTGCTTCTTACACAATTTGATGGTCTTTTACCTTTGATTTGTAGTGTTTAGGCCGTTTACATTTATGCAACTATCAATATGTTAAGGCTTCAGTCTATTGTCTAGTAATTTGTTTTCTATTTGTCCCACCTGTTATTACCCTTTCTTTTTAATTATATTTTTATTCCACTCTCCTTNGTAGTTTATTAGCTATAACACTTACTACTTCAGTGATCTATTGCCTTGGGGGCTAAGAGTAAACATCTTTAACTTATACTAGGCATTTCAATGATCTTATACTATTTAATGTAGATAAGCCTTATAATAATATACTTTTATCTTTACNATTCCAACTTACATTATCACATTTTATCTATAGTGGTACAAATTTCACAACATGTCAGTTATATTTTGTGTGTGTACATGGGTGTATATGTATTTCCATAAGAAGGCCAGAGATCAAAATTGTGTGTCTTCCTCAATTGCTTTTCCACCTTAATTTTTGAGATGGATTCTCTCATTAAATATGGAGTACACTGGTTGCCTAGGCTGGCTGGCTAGCAAACCCCAGGGATCACCCTGTATCCACCTCACCAGTGGCTGTGATTACAGATGGAGGTGGCTGTTCTGACATTTTTATGTGGTGTTGGAGATTTAAACTCAGGTTCTCATACTTGAGAGGCAAGCACTTTTCCAAGGAGCCATCTTCCCATCCCTTTCAATTTTTCTTTAAAGTAATTAAAATAATAAGAAAATATCATAATGACCCATGTTTTTACTGTTTTTGTTCTTCATTGTAGTGGATAGAACTCAATTCCAACTGTACATACTTTTGGCCATTTGAAAATGACCCATATCTTAGTGGTACTTTGTTCATTTCCTACAATGTCTTTTTCTCTCTATTTTTAGTGTGGATAGTTTTTACTCATAGACTAGTAGCTTTGTTGATTGGTTTTGTGTTTGTTTGTTTGTTTTTACAATGTCTAACTTGCTATTAATCCTATCCAGCACATTTTTCATCTGAGTCACTTATAGTTTACATCTCTAAAAGTTTAATTTGGGCCTTTTTATATCTTTTGTGTCTGTGATAAAATTCTTTTAACATCTAGATGCATATAATAACTGTTTTCTCCATTAATTCTAACGTTAATGTCATTTCTGAATTGGTTTTTATTGGTTGACTTTTCTCTTTATTACATACTGTATTTCCTTGCTTTCTTTTTCATGCATCATAATCTGATTCTATGCCAGACTTCATCGTTTCTACTTCATTGAGTGTTGAATGTTTTATTCTATGATGCAGTNAAATTACTTTGGAATTCATTTAATCCTCTTAGGTCTTGCTTTTATGATTTTCTTTTTAGGTGGGACTAGAGNAACATTTGGTTTAGGTATAACTGTTGCCCACTGCAGAGGTAAACTTTGGGGGTATTCTGCCCAATGCTATGTGTACTGCTTGGTTGTCCATGTAGCTGTGGAGCTAGTCAGAGTTCCTGACCCCGTGAGAGTGACAGTTCTGTAATTTTTGGTCCTCTCATTTGGCTCTGTGCCAGCCCCAGACAGATTCTTCATCAGCATACCCCAAACCATAAGCTATTGTTGTATTCCCAGAATGACCTTTCATGGCTGTGGTTCTCAACCTTCCTAATGCTGCAACCCTTTAATACAGTTCCTCATGCTGTGGTGACCCCTATCCCTAAAATTATTTTGTTGCTACTTCATAACTACANTTTTGCTACTGTTATGAATCATAATGTAAATATCTGATATGCAGGACATTGNGACCCCTTTGAAAGGGTTGTTCCACTCCTATAGAGCTCATGATTCACAGGTTGAGAACCATTGTTCTATGGGATACCAGAGGTCTTTTATGTACAGCTGCCCTTTCTGGCACTCGTCTCTGAAAACTAGACAAAAAGTTTTCTGCAGATTCTTAGCTTTGCCTCAGTTCCTAGAAGGAGTTTTCCAGGCTCCATCTAGATCATATCTAGATCATGCTTCTTATATTTTGGCCCAGAGACTCTCACAAGACAATCAGTAAGGTGAATGAGGATAGGTGGCTTCATTTCATCATTTCATCCTTCTCTCAAGAAGCATTGCCCTTTGCCATCTGAGTCAATGTCTTTAAAGCTGTACTCTCTCTCTCTCTCTCTCTCTCTCTCTCACACACACACACACACACACACACACACACATTTCTTTAGAGCAGTGGTTCTCAACCTTCCTAACGCTGTGACCCTTTAATACACAGTTCCTTCTCCTGTGGTGACCCCCAACCATAAAATTACTTCATTGTTACTTCATAACTGTAACTTTGCTATTGTTATGAATAATTATNTAAATATCTGATATGCAGGATATCTGATATGTGACCCCCAAAGGGATCATGACCCACAGGTTGGGAACCACTGTCTTAGATATTTGATTATTTTAGGTGGGAAATAACTTTCCATATTACTTAATTTGGGCTCCAAACAGGCGTCCTTGGGCTGTAGATTCTGTGATGCTGGAATCAAAGGGNCACTTTGTTTGGAAATTACAGAGCTTGATTTGTATAGTTTTGTCTTTGGCAGCCTGAAAGTTGGTTGAAGTAACACTTGATAATTCTTTATTTGATAATACAATTGAGAATTAAAGCAGTGAATTTCCCTTTGCCTAGGTAGCTTTCTTTAAAATGAAATTGCCCTTGGGAATTAGTGTCTAGCAACCTGTTCTTAACAACTTAATGGCTACCAGTCATTGGAANTCGGCTGTTAAATGTGGGGCACTTTGTTGAAGATTTAGTGTTTATTTATTAATTTAATATCTATATCAATCCAATAAAGAATCTGGAGCTTAAATATACTCNATGAAGTTGAGAAATCTTCGTAAGTCCAAAAGCCCTCAGATGGATAGGAACCTGGATCTCGATGAATTGAACCTCTTCTTTTCCCCAGTGTGGTCCACAGGACAGCACGGGCACATCGTCAGGCTCTGGACCAGCTAAATCCAATCCTGCTTTTCAACAAGGTCAGCACATGATTTGCGTGAACGTTCAAATGTAGTAGCCCTGTTCCAGTCTGTGCTCGACCTGGTCCTTCCATCAGCTGGCTGAGAGAAGGACATAAGGGGAACTGAGCCTCTCACCAGAAAAGGCAGGCAGGATATACTAAGGTTGAAGTGCTCATAGCTTAGGCAAGGTTGGGGTACCGCTGGAGACNTGCTGAGCAACCAGATGAAGTGATGGAAACATTTCACACACATCGTGCTTCCCGCGCTCCAGCAACTATTCTAAAAGGCCTATTGACGTTAGCACAGCCCTCACAGTCAACCCAGCCATTTTCTCTTCATTCTATACATGAGGAATAGGAAATCTGAGAGCTNAAATAGCTTCTACAATTCAGCTTATTAGTGACAGAACTACAGGATGACCTCAAGCAGTATGACTCCAGAATCTAAATTTCTAGGTCATGTATACCACGCCACACATTATCAGAAAGTATCAGAGCCTGGGGAGGTGGGTGGAGAGGACCATGAACAACGAGGATGGCAAGGATGATGATGATGATGATGATGATGATGATGATGATGATGATGATGACAATGGCGATGACATGAAAGGAGAGGCAGAATACAAAGACAACCCCCACCCATCTTGCTGTTCTGTCAAGGACAATATTGTGGGTAGCCATAAAACTTGGGAGTGCACCAAGGCTTTAAAAATATCTNTAACAGCCTATTTCTTTTGCATCTCTGAAACNGAGCATGTTATCCTCACAGGTGAGCATGTTCAAATACTGCTGAAGATTTCTCATCTATTAAAAGAAAAGATTTTAAAAGCAAGAAACTTGCTATGGTTTTCGGCTATTTCTGTGGTGAGCATAGAGAAAACAACATACTCAGAGGCTATTTCTGTGTACTGTAAAGCAAAGAGAGATTTAAAAAAATATATATGAATCTGCCGGCCTTCATTAAAAGGATAAAGCGTTGCTGATTAGTGTTTCCTTTTAGGGTTTATAGAAGCTTTAAATTTGAAAGAACACCGCTGCTTGCTGACATTGGGGAAGCTTTCTGCTTTATGTTGAGTGGCTTAATTGTGCCCGTGCCTATTTGTTAGGGTTACTGTGATATATTTAGATATAATCTATAGTCCCTCCTTCCAGAAGGACAAAAAAAAAAATACAAAAGCAAAAGTCAGCTGGCTTCAGACGTACAATTCAAGGCCTGTGTCTTTTATTATGCATTGCTTCAGTTAATTAGCTTTCTAATTATGATTTATTCTAAATTGTTACTTTAAATCCATGCCCAGAGACTGCATTGAGGTTGATATATTACTCAAGAAATAATAGGGATCTGGTTCTCTGCCTTTGGCTCTGAGAGTTAGGCTGTTGGGAGAATCTTCGTGTCTAGGCTTCCCTTTCCCGTACTTGTCCTGGCTCTTTTTTAAATGTTTCTAGTCACCCACCGACCTTGTCCATTAGTTNCATGTGACCTTCAGCATTAAAGCTCAGGAGCTGCCCGTCTCGTTTTCATTTCNACCTCGTTTAATTATGGGCTCTTCTCACCCAATCTTCTACCTGGTACTTTATGCTGAACTTTTCACATTTGAGCTTGGGGACTTTGATATCTCTGTACCAGGACCCTTGGGGCCCTTCAGCACTCAGCACTGACTTGGCCTTCAGGCTCTTCCTGATCTTGCCAGAGGGTGCATGCTATGATNATCCAATTTCAGCCTATGGNAGGAAAAATGTAGAATTAACCTGCAGGATGACTGACCTGTCCGGGTGTATTTGGATCTCAGTGATGAGGAGTAGACCTATGCATCCCTTTCCCAAGCTAAGGCAGTTTGGTTAAACACAGGTTCAACTCCTCTCAACTTCTTTTGGGGTCTCTCTTTATTTGCCTCCCTTCCTTCCCTTTTCTACACTTAGAAATTTTGATGCCAAATTTTCACCTAANCCTTCTTCAGGACAGCTCTACCTGCCTCCCTTTCTCACAGTGAGAGTCTTTCCTGGATGGCAGGGAGCTCACTGTAATGCTTGCAGCTTGCATTTGTTTAAAGGATCCTGCTGGCTCATGTTTCTCTCCGAGGGTGAATAAGTGAGTCTAACTCAGCCACCTGGCCNACGACGTCTTCACAGTCCACTCCTTTCTCCCTTCCTGAACAGGTGTGATTAAGAAGGCGCAAAACAGAACCAAAATGATAGCAGTGACACCTCCAGCGTTCCGAAAGTCTGANCTGCAGCTTGNGGAGACTTCTGGCTGTGCTCTAGAGCCGCCATTCCTGGGAACAAAGATGTCAAGTCAGAGACTGCACTTATCAACCTCACTTGCAGTTACAAGCGGTCTGTGACCAGTTATGCAACAATAGAATTTTCAAGGCTGTGAGCCATTCCAATGTCACTTGCAAAGTAAGAGAAGCTCTAGACTTTGGATAGTGTCTCTCTCCCCAGCATCCTTTGGTCAGCTTTTGGATAGGACAGTGACCTAGCTTTGGCCACCTAGATAAGGAAATCACCCCAGACGATGTCGGAATCTGAAAACAAACAAACAAACAAATAAAAAAATTAATTAATTAATTAATTAATTAATTAATAAGAATCTGGGTCCCTAAAGGAGTTTATAGAGCTGATTACCCACCCTCCCCAAGAATATACTGACTACACCATTACTCAAGAGAAAAATACATTTCTGTCTTATTAGGTCCTTTTTGCTATAGCAACTTAACATTTCCATGGCTTGTACACTGACCCGGGAGAAAGCTGGATGCTGGGTATTTGACAATGGAAAAGTTCCAGATCTCAGTCTTCTCCAGAGGATGAACTGACTTGTGAATGGTGTCTTCTCTACCTTTAAAACTCTAATTCTCAAGATTTTAANGTGTTGGCTCAGCAGGTAAGAGCACTATCTGCTCTTCCAAAGGACCCAGGTTCANTTACCAGCACCCNCATGGCAGCTCACCACCATCCTTAACTCTAGTACCAGGCCCTTGTGGCCACCAGGCATACAAGTGGTACATAGATACACAAACAGACAAAACACCCATGCATATAACTAAATTGAATTTTTTTAAAAAAAAAAATCACCTTAGAGCTTTTAAATCACAAATCTTGGTAGTTCAGGTCTAGGAAGGCCTGAGAATATTTCACAAGCCCTGGTGATGAGGATTTCACTAGCCTGGGATCAGTCTTNGAGATTTCCTGGTTATACTGGTATTCTTGCCACAACACAGGAAAGAAATGTATCTTGTTTCAAAAGGTCACCATAGGAGGCATGGTTCTAGGGCCCTCTCTACCTCTCCACCCATTTCAGCCCACGTTGAATTTCCTGCAGCTCTGGCTAGTAGTTCTCACACAAGTCAACAGTGTCCCNTGAATTCTGAGCTCCTCTATCTAGCGGATTTCTGCATCACAAAACCTTCTTGCTCAGTCAGTCTGCTTGCAGAAATGTTGGGAACTTGTCACTCCCACTGGACACCTTCAAGCGACAAGAAATGGCCATTGATGTATAAACTCAGATCTGCCATCCTTGAGTGGGACAGTNCTAAGGCTAGCTCTTTGTGATTCCTCAAAGCATCCTGGGAGGATTGACCTACAATTGTGTCCAACAAACTTAACATCCCCCTTACTTGTTTCTCTTCCTGCATTATCACCTCCAGTTTATTTCCTTAGTTCCAGTTTGTTTTCTGGAGCTTCATATACCCACAGTCAACAAGAAGAGTGAGGACAGGATAGTGAGATATTTTGAGGGAGGGAGAGAGACAGCATAAGAAAGAGTATATTCACATATCTTGTACTACATTACCTTGTTAGAAGTGTTTATTTTATTATTACTTATTGTACTTAACTTTGAAATTAGATATAACCCTCTAAAGAAGAGTATGACTCTCTGTATTGTCACCTACTACTCCAACCTGCTTTCAAAAAGGAGGGAGGCAGACAGGACAACCCCTCTGNTTTGTTGCCTGGGCACCCACATATGTCAACACAACTTTTGTTAGGACAGGNTTTGAAGATGGACTTGGCCATCACTGAGGTTGAGGACATTTATGATTGTTAGAGGTTGAAATAGTGGTAAGGCTACATTTCAACAGAAGAATNTAAGCAATAAGGAACAGCCATAACTAGTACAAGTCTGGGGCCACAGCGCTGACTCCAGCCCCAATTTTGTGGCTTACTGGTGGAAGTGTTGGGCAGATTGTTGGGCAGATTGTTATATCTTTGTATTGTAGTTTCTGTATTTGTGAAATGAAGGTATTCCTTGTTCTTACCATACAGACTGGGGGAAGAACTATAGGAATCACTTAAAAGAGCCTAACAGGCTGGGCGGGGGTGGCGCACTCCTT
>LZPO01017454.1:159317-176259 GCA_001675575.1 Neotoma lepida
AACAAACAAAAAAACAAGTGCTTCCAACTGTGGTCCAGATTTCTCATTGACTCTTCATAGAGACATATGTGTTTTTGTACACATGAAGGTGCAATCTGTGCCCACTTACAAGTTAGGATCAATGCCATATCATTGTCAGCAGAATGACCTATTTGCTAACTACTTCAGTGTTTTCCAGTTTTTTACATGTCACATCAGGAACAGGACATAATGACATTTGCATAAACTCTATAAGGGCTTACTATTCCTATCAAATTTATCTCCACCCTATCATTCCCACCTTACCTCACCACCTCACCCTAAAGGTGTGAGTGCTCATATTTGAGTCCTGGTGACACACATGCTCCAACAAGGCATACCTCCTAAGCCTTCCCAGACAACTTATCAACTGGGCACTAAGCACACAAACATATGATCCTAGAGGGGCCATGCTCACTTAAACCACTGCAGGAAGGGAATCCAAGCTGCTTAGAGGTAGGTCACTGTCATTAGAACTTTTCAGAAGTGTTCAGAATATTGTGAATGTGATACCTTGAAAATCATTACAGTAGTGCTGTAAGAGTGGAGACAATTCCTTGTTTGTTTGTTCTTTGTGAGACAGGGTTTCTCTGTGTATCCATGACTGTCCTGGAATTCACTCTCTAGACCAGGCTGACCTGAACTCAGAGATCTACCTGCCTCTGCCTCCAGAGTGTTGGGATTAAAGTTGTGGGCCACCTGCCTGGCTCAAGTATAGTTCTTAATGTATAACAAACACTTGATAAATGTGAATCGAATGGATTGACTACTTCATTACTTGATAGTCAGGGATAGTCCCAGGCCAAATCAAAAGACTGGCAAACTGGTACATCGTTCTCCAAGGAGCTATCTCCATAGTCTTCCCTAATCTCCTCCACCTTTCTGTCCTTCTCTTGCCCCACATTTGTGCTTCTCCTAAGTCCCAGTCACTATCACCAAATCCATCACAAGATGTTAACCTCCAAAAATTGTCTTCATGAAAATCTCCAATGTGAGGGAGCAATAGGCAGGTGGAAATATCAGTTCTCTGGGTCTGAGACATCTGGTTTGCAATCATCTTTCACTCACTTACTAACCAAGTGCAAGCCCTCCCATAAGTTTTCTCACCTCTCAGATCATGATAGCCCTTCTCTCTGAGCACTACAGTGATGACTGGAAGTTAGTAAGAGGCTGGCACATATATAGAGATAGACTAATTTTTCAGTTTGGGAAGGGGTAAAGGAGAAAATTTTGAGCAAACTCAAAGGCATTGCTTTAACTTCCTTACTAGTACACAATGCTCTCATTCCTCCTTGCTTCATATTAGTGTTCTAGAATCTTCTTCTTCTCTTTCTGCCCCCTCCCCCAAATAACA
Source organism: Neotoma lepida (assembly GCA_001675575.1). Classification (NCBI taxonomy): domain Eukaryota; kingdom Metazoa; phylum Chordata; class Mammalia; order Rodentia; family Cricetidae; genus Neotoma; species Neotoma lepida. The sequence goes on from LZPO01017454.1 coordinate 160,690, forward strand.
TCTCAGTATTTGGAAACCCTCCCTCATGAAATCCACTTCACAGCGAGGGTTTAGATTTGTCAATGGGGTAACTGTCTTCCTTGCATGTGTGTGTGGTTGGGTTTTGACCTCTTGGTTAGAAAGATAGTAAGAATGGGAGGAACACAGGAGAAAGCATAGTCCCTAGGCTTCGGATCACCCAGACTGCTCTTCCGCTTTCTTATTAAAAACTGGAGACTGATAGGAACACTACACAGGTATCAGTTACTACTACCCAGAAGTACAAGATTTTGTTAATTTTAGAATACATGCATCAGGGTACACAAGTCTCCATCTCTACCCTTTACCTATCGTTTTAGGGATAATGCATTTCATATTTCGGATTCTATCATTTGAAATATGTAAGTTATCATCATATTTGTGTACTCTGGATTCTCCCATCTCAAACTTTTACTTCAGCATCAGTAATGAGCAGAAGCTATCAATGTTACATTTTATAGTGAGCTAAACTTAAGAAAATGTTTTAAATAAGTAAATATATATATACTTATTTACACACGTATTTGCATGTACTCAAGTATACACTGGAGTCCTTTGTAAGAATATTACTTTGTGATGAGAGTACAAGCTAGCTAACACTTACTGTGAATTCACACCTTTTGATATATATATATATATATATATATATATATATATATGGTATGGAGAAATGTTCTGACTTCACTCTCCATGTTGTGTTCTTTGGCATATGTGAAGGTGGTTTCTGAGGTGTTATGAAATATCCAAGGCCGGACAAGGTACTCCTTACAGATCCCATTGGCATGCCTTCATGATAAACCTGGTACCATGCTCATAGATCCATGCCAAAATTATAGTCCTCTGAAACTTCTGTAGAAGGATTTAAACAGTTTTGTGCCTTGCCACCAAAATGTGTGTTCATTTTTCTACACCTCCACACCTGGCAGTATTTCAGCCCAACATTTGCTACAGTATTTTGAGTTCGTCTTGTTTATTTTTTCTCCTGATGTACATTTTATGTGAGGAACTGAAGTTACCGCTTCCCATATATTCTGCTGCTGCTCAGCCCTACTCCCCAACCACACTCTTCTCAGTTAAAATGCACTTAAAGGGAACGTGGACATCAGGGTTCAGGATCTTTTTCCTTCCAGCCTCGGCATTTGTTGCCTGGATTCAGAATAGCATTTGTCAGATTTCAGATGCATAGCACAAAATTGCAGAAGTACGCAGAAAGTGAGCATTTGATATGAACCCTTACTCCCCGGAATCTCAACGGTTTTTTGAAATATTGATAAGACGTCAGACTTGCAACAGGGTAGAGGATGCACCTTGCCTGGTGCACTGTTAAAAAAAAAAAGATGCTGTGTGGCTATGTACATGGAGTTCAGGATTTGAAGAGAGATGGCCTAGATTAACAGTTTCCTTACAAGGAGTCATGGTACCAAGTCTATCAGCCAATGAGAAACGTGTTGGAAATGCAGAGTTCTGGGCCACTTACACTTCCTGGATCAACCTCTGGGAGTCAGATCCAGCAATCTGCTTTGTCCCTGTTTTGTCCTCTTCCCACAAGGCAGTTCTGAAGCATGATGAAGTATGAACCTCAGTGGTGATTCTCCAACCTTTGCCCAACTTCTGAGTTGGTCTGTGCCTGGGGAAGTGCTCCTAGTGCNTTAACTTTCTACCCTCCTTTCTGTTCTTATCTCTACTCCTACCACTCAAGGCAACAAGGCAGTCTTGCAGGGGAACTGAGCCTCTACTTCATATAGATCTCTCATATCCACCAGGATTCTCTTGGCACCCCAATGGTTTAGAATCAATTGTGTGAATTCTCTGAACTGGCCCTTACAGGTAAAACCATAAGCAGAGAAACTGGGCCCCAAACTGTGGGCCCCAGACTCAGACGAGAAAGATGACAGGGTCCTTTGTGCTCAGCCATGGGCCTTTACCACAAACGTCCACTCTCCCTTCTATTACCCTGTGGCATGTTATCCCACCATCCTCTCTCCTCCGCACAGGGGGTAAAGTCACGAGAGACAGTGATTAGGGAACTGGAGAGACAGTAATTTGGAAAAAAAAGAGCAGGACACAGACATTAGTTCCTCTTGTTACCTGACGCTCTTGAGAAACTGCTAGTTTCTCTTTCCCCATCCTCCGAATTCCAGCCTTGGCAGAGAAAAGGACTCTTTACTTCTCTGTAAGTATGTGTTAGCAAAGCAACTCTCATTTCTATTGTAAGGATGCCACAGACCTCTTCAGGTTGCAAGTAACAGAAACTCACCATAAACTCATGGAATCCAGCAACAGGATTCACCAGGAGCTGATAAGGGTCTGTAGGAAGTCAGGCTTTAGGAACTGAATGGGACAGGCAAGTGCCGTTGGGCTTTTCTCTGGCTATGGTTGACGCTACCGCCAGTCTTTACCTTTGCTTTGAAGTCTGACTTGTTCTTTCTGCTTTTGACCTGGAAGAGAACATGACTGCAAGCAGCTGTAAGGTAGCAACTCCTGAGGAAGAAGATAAGCTCTTTCCCCTCCTGTGTGTGGGCATTCCCAGGGCAACACTCTGATTGGACCAAGGGGATCAGGCAGGTCTGGGTCATGTGACTACTTCTGAAGACCAGTTTGTAGGTAACTCTAGGACTGCATAGTGTGCTACCAGACNACAAAACCCAGAGAAGCTTGTTAGCAAGGCCAAAGCAAAATAAAACAAAAAACCAAACAACAACAACAACAAAACAAGCGGAGACTCCCACAGAAATCATCTGGGTATAGTGAGTTGTTTTATAGGGCCTGAGAGGATGCTTGTGTGCTGGTAACATTTCCACTTTCAATAGGACTTACAATACCACCACATAAAAGTCATAGAAAGATGTTTTTCTAAGCACAAAACCTGACCCATGAATAAGGATGTTTTTACTCTCCCAGTCGAATCCAACAAGAAATGCAGGTTATCCTTTACCCACTAGCAAAATTTAGATGGGCAGTGAAACCCACAGAGTGGGGATTGGAAGCGTTATAGACATGTGCCTGCCCTCAGGGATCTCCTTATCCAGGGAATTGAGTCAAACAGGCTTGGAATGCATTCCATGGTCCTCATGGCGATTGCCTTCAAGGCAAAGACAGCTGAGCTGTATGGGAGCTATACATGGCTGCACACAGAAATGCACAGTGATACTCAAATAACATCCATGCTGGTTACAATACTATTGTTTTCATCCCCATTCCTCAGATTCTAAATAGCTAGCATTTCCTCTAAATTACCCGTAACAAGAGACTAAACCTTAAAACAACGTGCACACGGACCAGTGGCATAGTATTTACAGCTGAGAGACGCAGTGTCTGAAAAGCTGAGCACTCCCTAAGAGCCACAGTGGCAACAACGTATGAATTCAGGTATTGTTACAGATTACAGTAATTGTTTAGACCAGCTCGGAGAAGCCAAACACAACCCACATGCTTAAAACAAGCTATAGACTGCAATTTCATCTTAAAAACCCTGGTTAGGCTGGTACATCTTATCAATAATTTTGAAAACTGTATTTCCACTGAGAAATTATAAAAGAAATAACACCATTCAATTTCTTTATGCTTTGCATCCTTTCAGAGCCGCTAAACATAAAAAAGCCAGCAGGTGCGGCTGACTCCCTTAGCAGGCCTGATAGAACGCCTCTCCTGAAAGAACTTTCAATTACAGACTGTGTCTCCTGCCTCCTGTTCTAGGCTCCCTACAGACAGCATCAGAATAATACATGAAGATGTATGACCGGGAGACACTACAGTGTGCTGTCACAGGTCATGAAGGAGGAGACAGAGGAGACTGAAATCTTCTCCACTGGGTTTTTTGTTTTGTTTTGTTTTGTTTCCTTTTGCTCTTTCTCCCATTTTACATTTCTTTTCAATTAACAAAGAAGGCGCCATCATTCAAGAGTAAGCCGTGACAGGATGTGCTAATTCATTTGTTCCCAGTATGTTTTGTACCGTCCCCGCACCCTTTCAGAAAGGAGCTCTACTCTACCACTGAGCTCAGCACTAAACCAGATCAGAGAAAGCACACACACGCCAACAGGAGAACGGAGAGCATGAGGGGCTGAGGGGAAGGGGGATGATGGACAGCTCAGCAGTTCAGTGGCTTTGCAGTGTGCGTGGAGCCCTGGGTTCCATCCCCAGCACCAAAGGAAAAAAGAAGTACAGAATTATAAAATACCTTAGACTCTTTCCTTCCAATTTTTTTTTTTTTGTAGTTGTCATTCTTTTGGCAAGTAGATTCACACACAAAAGGAGATTACTTTTCAGTGGTGTCTTTTCCACTACCCACTGAGTTTGATAATGTCTCTAAATTTTTCATGAGGGTGTCTGATTGCCATTTTGCAGCCGGAAATGACAATAAAAATCCTCTTTTAATTCAATACATTTGATATGCACATAATCCCTTCAGTGTGAAACCTTGCTTAAAGTTGTCTTCAATTTGCCATTTCTAAAGGAAGAGTGAGAAAGTGAGTGATCAAATACATTTCTTATAAGGACCTGGCACGTGNTACCATGTGACAGCAGATGGCATGTGAAAGCCGTTGTGGGAAATACGGCCCCTGTTAAACAGGCCGTGAATGTGCAAGGTTGTGCGTGTCTCCTCAGAGTGCCGTTCAAGTCACCCTGGCATCTGCAGGAGAGTAAACAGCCTCTTGTTCACTTTCGTTCCTAAAGCTAATGTGAGCGACCTCGGGAAAGTCATGGAACTACAGGTATACTGGGCCAGCTGCCGTGCTGCGGTGATGCACCAATCAGAGCTACGAGCATTCACTCCACGGGGCACCGGACTTGGACAGGCCCTGGGTGTTTGGAATGTATCAAGACTATTCAATAACAAGGCACAAACAAGTGCAATCTCAGAGGCTGCAAGTGGAGAGGCAGAAAGAACACAAAGTTCCCCATTTGGGAGTAAAATTCCTCTTTGTCTCTCTGGCCCGCTGATTGGGGACCGAAGAGGGGCAGCTACTCTGTTTGTGCAAAGGTGGCCCCATCTGAGGTCCTCAAACCCTTTGCTTAGGCTGAGAATTTCATGCTCCTCTCTTGATTCACACCAAGGCAAAGCTAAATTTTGCTCTGCGATACACATCCAAGGCAGCATGCTAATGAGAATTATTATTAAGCAATGTGGAGTTGGCACCAGCTCCTGCAATCTGCTCAGCCGCAAAAGCAGGCAGGGCAGAGGCAGAGTCAGAAAAGCAGCTTTGTGGAATGCTCTTCTGGACCTGATTAGTTTTGGTCACTTTCAACACCAAGCAAAGCCAAGGATTATTGTAAGCTTCACAGGCATGGCACTGTTTCCTCGACTCTAAGGCATCGGGCCTCTTTTAAAGGGGGCTTCTCGATTTGACTGCTGCTTTAAAAACCGCTCTGCTCTTCACAAAATCGAGTTTCTGCAAATTCAATAAGCAAAGTATAAGAAGGAGTCATTTGCTCTGCATTTTAGAATGTCTTGTATTTTGATACCCCATCCAAACAGGCTCATGTTGCTCTCAGGAAGGGAATGACATCTCAGAGCTCTCCGTGGCATGACTTTTAGAGTCAGCTTGTGACATTTTGGTCAGATGGAAGAAACTGGACTACCAACCAATGCCCAGCAGAGGGATCTGAAATGAGAGCAGTGGTGAATTAGCCTCCAAGTCGTTAGACCAAACTCATGGGAAGATGCAGCATGAGGCAGTAAAAGGCCACTTCCACAAGGGACTCATCAGTAAAGACACTTTGTCAGGGCTGGGGAGCATCTCAGTTGGGAAAATGCTTGCAAGCATGAGGACCCGAGTTCAGAATGCACATGAACGAAAGTTGTATACAGCAGCACATGCTTGTAATCGCAGTTTAAGACATACTAAACAGCCAGGTTAGCTCCACCAGGGATTCCCCAGATCCCAGTGAGAGACTCTGCCTAAAGATAAACATATAAATAAATAATTTGTTTTTAAAAATGTGCACTACTCCTGAGGAATAGCATCTGAGGTTGTTGACCTCTCTCTGACCTCCACAAACATGCATGCCCATACTCACATGTGTGTGCACNCACACATAGAGAAGATAGTTAGGCAGGTAATTATGAAACTATACCAATGTAACATGTTATTAAGGCTGACAGACTACAGCCATTCATTTCTGTCTCCCCCATAGGCCTACACAGCTAATGGACATTCAGATGTCTTTTAAGCACCTCAGACAGAGTAAATTACAGATTATTGTCACTGTGTCTTCTTTTCTTTTTGCTATATTTTCTAACACTTAAGAGACCTGGAAGTTAGTCTTTCCTGAGTGCTGTCACTATTTCCTGATGCTCAGGTTCCCCCTCCCTCCTTCTGAGACCCCATTTCTGTCTACACTGTGACTGACGCTGACCTCTTCCTGAGTAACCATCCCCACATAGCCACATATGTCATCTTTCAAGACCACTGTCGTGATTGTGTTGCTGCTGAAACCATCAATGGCACCCCCATCCCCTACCTTATCATGACAATAGCTCTCTACAATCTGCCACCAACTAGTTCAGAGTCAGATCTAGCCATGTCCCAGTATACACATCACACTCTAGTCACATGGAACTGTTTGCATTTCTACCGAGAAGCCAAGCTTTTTCTTGCAGCTACATTTATGTCCCTGTTGCATCCTTTGTCTGGAATACTTGATGCCCATTGGTCAGTCTGCTGCCTTCATAGTCCAAAGATGTTTTCAACCTCTGCTTCCTCTAACTTTCTAACTTGCATGCCTCTATGATACTATCCAATCCCCTCACCCAGTGTCTCTCATCATACCTGCCTTCTAGCCAATTCTAATTATTTTAAATGACTGCATGACATTCTACTTAATGGATAAATCATAGTTTATTCAACAAAGTCCATATTGATGGGTAATTTTTCGAGGTTATCCTTCAGATTCTTTTTTTTTCTTTGTAGAAGACCATTTAATATTCTCTAAGGAACTAGACAGATATCACACTAAATATTATGATAATGCTCATGGAAATCCTATAGAAATTAATAACATTAGTAAGAATTATAGCAATTAATATTGAATACTTATTACATATTCATTATGTATTGAATACTTATTATTTATATGTGAATACAAAGCCCTCTGAATTCATATTTTACAAACAAAGAAATGATTAGACATGTTAGCACTATGTTCCAAGGTCATCCAACTATAAACTTTTAGAATATGATTCTAATTTTGCTCAAATGACTCAATTATTTGACATCTTTACTTAATTTAACTCATGCTTTTACTTTATATCATTACCACTAATAGAAATTCAGAGTGGCTTGCAATAAATGCAAAATCAGAACAAAAATAAATAGGAAACATTTCAAGTTAGAATCTGCAAATGTGACCCTTCTAATTACTTTGTGTGTATAATACATATAGAAAACTCTTGGAAACACTGGACTATAGGATAAATCAATATCAAAATAATAGTTTACCTAAAAACAGTTTCACAGTTGTGATATTAAGGTCTACCCTTGTGAACTGTACTTCAAATACCACATAGAGAAGTTGCTATTTTACCTGCCTCCTGGGGAAATGTATAAATGCAATGGCAGATGGCTTGCGTTCCCTTCTGCCCTGTCTCACCAACCTTGTACTCCCCTAGCTGGGTAAAATTTATCCCCAGGCAGCTCTTCCTGTGCAGGGGAGAAGGTCAGCCGCTGTAGTGAAGGAAAAGGCAGAAATGAAACAGACACAGGAAGTCTAAGTGACAAGGGAAAGGTACAAATGTGAGGGCCTGGGATTTGCAGTGATTGCCCCAAGATATAGGAAGAACAGCAAGAGGATGGGTTTTGCAAGTGTCATTTAAAGATTTGGTCCTAGGCTGAGCTCTCTGGGAAATAGGCTTCATAGAGAGACAGCCCAAACTGCTGTGTCCTGAATCAGCGTCTCTCACTGCCATTCACCTGGCCACTGACTGAAAACCCAGATTCCTGAGCCCAGCCCAACTGAGTATAAACCGTTGTGAATATAATCCCCAAACCAGCCTTCCAAGAAGTGCTCTGAGCCTGGCAATGTATACTCAGATGTGTGTGTCACTTTTGATCACATCATCTGACACAATAAAATATAAGTCTAGTTTCTAAGACAGGTATGGTTTGCAAATAGTGTATGCTTATTTTTAAAAAAACATTCTATATTACAATTAGCTTGTGTTTTTTATTAGCTCCTGAATTACCACATAAAGTAAGTAGGTATTAGACAAATTTAGTAAGTTATTTGTTTTTGTTTTTGTTTTTGTTTTTGTTTTTCGAGACAGGGTTTCTCCGTGTAGCTTTGGTGCCTTTCCTGGAACTCGCTCGGTAGCCCAGGTTGGCCTCGAACTCACAGAGATCCGCCTGCCTCTGCCTCCCGAGTGCTGGGATTAAAGGCGTGCACCACCACTGCCCGGCAAAATTAGTAAGTTATATAAATGTAAGTTGTGACAATTTACAGATCAATTGAACAACACTCATTGATTACCTACAATACTATATATCAGGGCTCCATGCTAGTATGATTTACTGAAAAGAGAAATCTTGCAGAATTGCCATGAGTGACTTAAAATTATGATATGCACAGCTTCCATTCTTCTAATTTTCCCCAGTAACTGTGCTTTTGGCTGGGATTGTAGAATTACATTTATCAGTCTCTTTTATAGGCTTAGATTTTTTGCTAATAGTTCAGTAGCAGTGTCTATTTCTAAAAGTTTCTTAAGGGAAGGAGACATGGTTTTTTATTCCCATTTTTCCTTCCTTCCTTCCTTCCTTCCTTCCTTCCTTCCTTCCTTCCTTCCTTCCTTCCTTCCTTCCTTCCTTCCTTCCTACCTTCCCTCCTTTCTTCCTTCCTTTCTTCAGATTCACAACCTAGATCTCTATACATATTTTTGGTAGTTTGGGAACAGAGGCTAATCATAGCTGAGCCATAAAATAGAAAGGACCTGAATCATTAGCTGTAGAATACATACTAACCCCTATTTACTTCCTTCTAGACTTATAAATCGGAGTGAAGAGAGCATATAACAAAATCACCATTTGATAGGATCNGGAGGCCCTTTCTGTCACTTGAATTTGAAGCAAATTATAATATATATTTTTTAGATTTCAAGGCAAAATGCTGCAAGTATGAATTTTGTTGTAGACAAGTCTGTTTAGATATAAATATAATATATCTAAATATATAAATATAATGGTATGTGATAGTTAATCAAATATGTTAATAATAGTAGATTTCATCTTCACTTTGAACTTATAGTTTATTAGCTTAAGAAACTTACTCATGGAGGCCATCAAGAAAGTGGACCTATTGTCTCTCTTCCAATGGTTCAATAACAACTTCCTAATGCCAACGAGTGGGTTTTCCATACAATATTCTTCCCCTCTGTTCCTAATGCTAAGGATGATTGATAAGAAGCATGCTGGACATAAAGACCCCACTAGATAAAACACATTTTGCTAAGGTATAAATATATTAAAAATTATTTTGAACATTCGGATAGGTATCAGGAGGTGAGGCAGGACCGGGAAATGGTTCAGTGGCCCAACAACTTGACTTTGATTCCTGGGGCCCACACTGTAGAAGGAAAGAACCAACTCCAGCAAGAAGTCTTCTGATTTCCATATATGCACCATCATGTACATACATGCACATGCATACTAACACACACACACACTAAAGTAATTAAATGCAGTATGTTTTTAAAGGTATGACATCAGGGAGGGATACATAAGATGTGAGTTCTACTACAAAATGAAAATGTGGAGCCCTTGACCACAAAAGAGGAAATGACTATCACTAATGCTATAAAAACATATTTGAGTTTGTTATATATTTTTTTATATTAATCACCTCTCAGATATATGGTTTGTAAACTAACGTCTTCTCTTGTGTAGGTTGTGGTGATTATATNGTGTCCCCCCCAAATATTGTGTACCCTAATAAACCTCTCTGGGGTCAGAGAACAGAACAGCCACTAGATAGACATAGAGGCCAGAAAATGGTGGCACATACACCTTTAATCCTAACATTCCGAAGGCAGAGATCCATCCAGATCTCTGTTAGTTCAAGGCCACACTGGAAANAGAGCCAGGCGTGGTGGTACACACCTTTAATTTGAGATCTAAGTGTTGCTTGGGAAAGACACATGCCTTTAATCCCAGGAAGTAATGACAGGAAGCAAAAAGGAATATAAGGCATGAGAACCAGAAACTAGAGGCCTCTTAAGCTTTCAGGCTTTGAGCAACAGTTTAGCTGAGATCCATTCGGGTGAGGACTCAGAAGCCTGCAGTCTGAGAAAACAAGATTAGCTGAAGAGTTGGTGAGGTGAGGTTGGCTGTGGCTTGTTCTGTCTCTCTGACCTTTCAGAATTTATCCCAATACCTGCCCTGGTGTTTTCAATTAATAAGACCGTTTAAGATTCATGTTACAGTAGGTCATCTCTTCATTGTTGCCTTGGTTCTGTACTCAATGTGTATTTTCAAACAGGAAGCTGAGCTTCCTGCCACCATCAGAGCCTCAGCTAACTAAGATATGAGTGTAACAAACTTGCTGTTGAGCGACTCTTCTGGAGACAACATACAGACATGCTTATTCACCCTAAATAGAGAGGACACCAAGGGGCAAAAAAAAAAAAAAAAAAAAAAAAAAGATTCTGTTCAGGTTGTTCAAGTCTATCTTGGTGAACCAATAAGTTTGTGGGATTAGTTACAAGTGTATTGATGACTCACAGGCAGCTGCTGTGGAGAAGTCTCATGTTCACCTCTTAAACAGTTGTGACTGCAATGTCTGGAGATGGGTGATGCATAGTATGGTGGTTTGAAAGAAAATGGACCCCAAAGGGAGTGACACTATTAGGAAGTGTGGTCTTGTTAGAGGAAGTGTGTCTCTGTGGAGGTGGGCTTTGAAGTCTCATATATACTCAAACCATGTCCATTGAGACAGTCTACTTCCTGTTGCCTGCATATCAACATGTAGCAGCTCCTTCTCTGGGACCATGTGTGCCTGCACCCCACCATGGTCCCTGCCATGATGATAATGGACTAAACCTCTGAAACTACAAGCCATCACCTCAATTAAATATTTTCCTTTGTAAGAGTTGCTGTGGTCATGGTGTCTCTTCACAACAATAGAAAACCTGACTAAGACAAATGTCTGGAAATGGAAAATTCATAGAGGGGTTCTTCTGTAGGCCATTGGTTTCTACTGATCCTTATATACATCCTGAGCCTNCTCCATCCCTCCACAAGAGGAAGTTAAGGGGCCTGATACCTTGAGGGTCTCAAGCGGGTCATGACAGCTGCTTGACTTTAAGACCATAATAATGATACTCCACCTGGAAGAAGCAACTACCCTATACTTGCCATGGGCTTGCTTTGATTTTCTGAATTTCCACATATCTTAGGTCTGGGAAATCTTGTGTTCTTGGGGTATCCTGAACATGATGTATAATTGAGGTGGCAGAGAAGGGCAGCATGCTTCATGGCATCCTATCATCTTGCTCTATGGTCTCATTCGGGCTTCACCAACAAAGAAAAAAACACAAGAATTTTTACACAGTAAGGGCAAAGCATCAAAGCAAGTGATGGCCCCTGTGAGCATATGTAATCACATTGCTATACACCCAGGAAGTTGGCTTTGCAGGGCACTGAGGAGCCATTGTAGTCATAGACATTGTCTCTGACCTATCCGTTTATGCAGCCGGCAGGAAGGCAGGCCTTTCCAGATGGGAGCCACAAGCTGATGCTTCTGCATACTTTTCTCCCTGCCTATTTTGTGAACAGCTCTCCCTGTTCTCTCAGTTTGTTCAGGCCCTCCACATAGCATCCTCTTCAAGTTCAGCAGCACTTNCCCCACACTGCCAGAAGGAATCCTGAAAGAAATGTGTTCTACTGCTTGCAGGTTACATGGTATCTCTTATCTGTTCATTCAAGTGAAATGAGAAATGTTAGGGAGTGGAAATTTACCCTACGCAAGGAGGAGGATAACTGTGGGTGCCCCCATTTCAAGGTAGCATCCCTGTCTAGAGNGCCTCAGAATATTTTTCTATTCAGTTTCCCAGGACATCAGTGAGACAAGCATCCCATAATTATCTAAGACAATATTTCTACAGTTGGGTTGAGAAAATGCCCTGCTATTTAGTGGCTGGAGATTTTCTTCTTTTTTCTTCCCTAGCTGTCCTGGAACTCGCTCTGGACCCTTCTATTACTTTATTGAGAACTATTCTATAGTTCCTGACCTTTGATTACTTTTAAAGAAAAGATTGATTCATCAGGCTGAAAATGGCTCTCCCCCCTGAAGAGGCAGAGCTGAGATATGGGCCTTCCCTCTCAGATGTCCAGGCCCCTTTCCACCCATTGACACTAAACCCTGGACTACAGGAACACTTCCCTTTCCTCGGGACATTTAAGAGTTAGTTGACTTACACGACCATTTTCAGATAATAGCAAAATGAATTCCACTTCAAGAATTTGCATCTTAACAGGAGGCTTTTCCAAGTGAAAGAAGAAGGAGGTGGAGGAGGCTGTGGAGGAGAGACTGGGGTGCAGAAAACTCATTTTTAATATTCAGAGCTTTCTACATGTTATTTAGAAGACTCCAGACAACAGAGTACTCTACTAGTTCTAAAGTCTGTGCTCTAGAAGGAAACAGTTAACCTTCTGAAACAGAAAGAAAATTGAGTGAGGGTTCTTTACTTTAAAGTTATAGTTGGGACTTTGGTGAACTTCTTTGACAAAAATTTACTCATTAATAAAAATTATGGTTTCTTTTTAAACAAAAAAAAATCCATAACTCTCCCTATTCAGTTATGCAAAAGGGGGAAAAGGGTGGATTCGATGTACATTGAGTTTATTGGTGGTGGTAGTGANGTTTGGAAGGTGAAATAGTATAGAATAAATGCTATTGACCGCTTCTTTTGAATTGTTTTCAATGCCAAGATAAAATACAATTAAACAAGGCTGGAGTNAGACATCGCAGAAACTCTGAGNTTGTTTCAGTTTGACCCTAAGGTGACATACTTTGATGAATCATCACTCACCAGGGGCAAAGCCTCTCAAAGCCTCCTGGCTCCCACCCATCTCTCCCATGTTCTCTGTTCCCACTCTTTGCTTCGAAATTTTTCTCCAGCAGCATGAATCGCTGATACATGAGGCTGTCTTCACTTTGTACTTTAATCATGATGTCTCTTCTTTCTGAATGTCTTCACTCCTGAACCTTGCCTGGTGGATGCCTACTCACCCTTCCATTTTCAGCTCCCATATCATCATCTCCAAGGAAACTATCTTCCCCCATCTCCAGTCTTCAGGTGACTTAAGTATGCCTTGTAGCTAATTCCAAAATACCTGTTCCAAAATACCCAATTCCATCACTGCACTTAACTCATCAGAAAACTCTCTTCAGGCTGAGTCTCGTCTGTGTCACTTTACTGTGACATCCTCAAAAGCAAAGACCACTTTATTATTCTCTTTTCTAATTCTCTGAGCTACTGGGCCCATCATAAATGGTCATTGAACAATTGAATAAATAAGTAAATGGTTCACCGAGCCTGACAATCTGAGGAGAGAATCTGACTTTGGTAAATGAGATGGCTTTTTTGAGTTATCACAGCAAGCTTCAGACTGGACTCTAGTTCTTCTGAGTCCAGTTCACTTAATTAGCTTTTTTGGGTCTCTTAAAACAAAAGCCAGAAGCAAAGAAATATGCAATGAAATGGAAATGGTTAGACAAGTAGGCACTTTTCACTTGAAGGAAATTGGAAGCTGGTTTCCTGNATTTAGATGGCAGTCCATTCCTTCAAGAATAAAATGTCCCACTTAGGATTCTCCTGCTCAGATTTGTGCTTGGTAAATTTATTTCTCAAAGATATAAACAAGCTCATTAAGGAATGTCAAAAACTTGTCAAATATCAAATATTTGCTCTATAACAACATTTTGAAGTTTGGATTATTATATACAGATTGCATTTCCATTAAAAAAAATCCTCTGCCCTCAAAATTAGGAGAAAATTGCCAGTTAAATCTTTAAAACTCTAAACAATCCAAAAATCTTTAGAGCCATTTTCAAATTTTCAAACCTAGCTGGAGATAGATAGTGCACGAATCAATATTGCTANACCCACTTACAATTATTGTTGTCATTTCAGCAAAGGAGAAAACCAGGTCAGGAAAGTTTTTATTGTGTTCCTTCATAATTATTTAAAAACAAAGTATTGTTTGAAAGACTTTCAGAGGGTGTGGGGGATCCCTGCTCCACCCCCCCTCCGGAAAGATTCCTGATAACTTCATTGACTANTGACCCAATGATGTTTTCCTTTTCCCCAAATGCACTCCAGTTCTCATTGATGCACGCATTGCTCTCTTAGCATGGGCTGCACCAGCAATCCTATTATCTTACTTACGGTTCATTCAAGAGTGAGGGAAAAGGCATGATTCTGATCAGTGAGGTCAGAGCCATGCCCGAAGTTTCTAGAGAGGAAAACTTTCCTGGGAGGTGAGGGAAGATGCTATGGGCAGGGNGAATTATGGATGCCTTTNTGTGATGTCAACACATGGAAGTGGGCAGAGCCAGAGAACTGCCTTCGGGAGAGAGAGAGCTGACACCCCCAGAGCTGACACCCCCAGAGCTGACAATGCTGAAACTGGATGTGCTTCTAGACTTCCAGTTCTTTGAGGCAACACCAACATTATTTTTTTTAAATTGCTGGAGAGTCTGTAACTCCAACAAAATAGGAAGAATCTCAGTTAATACTCAACAGAATCCATGATTTTGATTGAATTGCTAACAGTGCACGTGTAACTCTTAAGATGTGGATTACATTGCCAGGCGGTAGTGGTGCACGCCTTTAATCNGAGCATTTGGGAGNCAGAGGCAGGTGGATCTNTGTGAGTTCAAGGCCAGCCTGGGCTACAGAGTGAGTCCAGGACAGCCAGGGCTACATGGAGAAACTCTGTCTAGAAAAACAAACAAATCAAGAAATGGATTGCATTGAAGTAAAAATCTGTTAGTTTTTCTCTGTATTTNAGCTTAACTGGGTTTGGAGGGAAACTATTATGAAACTTAAGATTCTCTATCACTTTAGCTGTCACTTGGATAATCATCTCTTTATTTCTTCATTTTAATTGATATTTTCATAACATCCTATGATTTTTTAACCCTTGCATGTCAGGACTATGATTTCACTAGCTAGAGGAAAACATGGCATTACACAGAGGGACGGTGGCCCTTGTGGGAGCCCAGAGACGTCAATCATCAAGATGACACAATTGTGTTTGCACATTCTCACGGAAGGTTCAGTGAAGCTTGACCTTCCGTTCTCATGGGATACCTTCAGCTTTACCCTGGAATCTCAGGGTTACCACACTCAGGTTCCTTAGGTCTCCATTATCCCCAATCATTCAAATAATATCATGTCAGCAAGCTAGATACTGAATTCACAGTATAGAAAACCTAGAAATCAGGCGGTGGTGCACACCTTTAATCCCAGCACTCAGGAGGCAGAGGCAGACAGATCTCTGAGTTCAAGGCCAGCCTGAACTCTCTCTTGAAAAACTGAAGAAAAAAAAGAAAAAG
>LZPO01017454.1:176369-193043 GCA_001675575.1 Neotoma lepida
GTTTTTTGAGACAAGGTTTCACTGTGTAACCCTGGCTGTCCTGGAACTCTGTAGACCAGACTGGCCTTGAACTCAGAGATCTGCCTGCTTCTGCCTCCTGAGTGCTGGTATTAGAGGTGTTCACCACCACTCNCCAGCCTATTTGGTCTTATTTTTAGTAGGTATATTTTATCAGGAAGGTGGCAAAATGTANCACTTTTTATTAAAATAACTTAAGTTTTAAAGTCTAAATAATACGATTTTCATTTTGATACTTATATATGACTGTGACAATAATGGTCCTAATTGATTTTTGTATTCTGTGAACTAAGCATCACATTCAACTATTGCCAGGTTATCTCATTTAATCCTTGAACAGCCTTCTGAAATAGGTCCTTGTATTCCTTTCATTTTGCAAATGAAAACATTGACTCTTAGTGAAATTAAGTAATTTTCCCAAGCTCTCCAGAGCCCATGCCCTTAATCTTTATTCTGGTCAAAAGACGATTATAACAGTNAACAATATGATTGCATTGTTCAAAAGCCAGAGAAGTCTTTAATTGCGTTAGTGCTGGTCAGATCAAAAAAATCTACTTTAGCCAACAAGATTACAGCTGGGGCATATTGCTAAACAATGGAGTTCACAATTCAGATGAGACAATAGAAAATACAGNCTGGGTAAGCCATGCATCCAGGCAGAATACCAGTGAGGTTTGATGAAAAAAAAATATATGTGAATTGAAGCAATGGAAAATATAGACTACAGAAGGAAAATGCTGTTGCCACCATTGTACCATAGTTAACACCTACTGAATACCTCCGGAATGTTGTGTGTGTTGCTTTATCTAGAATAGCTCCTTGGCTCGGTTGTTTCCAGTGAGTATGGACGAGCAACCACTATTGAAGAGCTGACTTCCAACTGTCCTGATTTTTAAATTCTTTTNGTTGAATCTCTTTTGCTTTATTTCTTGGAGAATTTTTGTGATTGTCTTGAGGTGGGCTCTTGTGTATCCCAGGCTGACCATACTCAAAGTATAATCAAAGATGGNCTGGAACTTCTAAACTTTCTGTCTCATTCTCACTAGTGCTAAGATTTCAGGCATGTGCTACCATGTCCAGTTTATACAGTACTCATGCATGCTAAGCAAGAGTTCTACCAATCAAAGCAGCTNCCAGCCTTGTGAAAGTCGTTTTGAAAAGCTTAATAGATTCAAGCAGAACATGACGTATATGTGAAATTTGTATACTTCATGTTATATTATGTCTGAGACAGATCTCCTAACTCCTTCACCACTAATTTGTTGAAGCTGACTTCCTCTGGAGCCAAAGCAATCTGAACCTACCATTGTGCAATTCTNTTTGACCTCTTGTGATTAGANACTATTGTGTGTTATCAGTTTGGNACCAACTGGATGTCCAGTTTCTCATCTAAAAGTCCACTTGCCTAAAGACTTTAACACAGATAAACTTTGTCTAAAATGATAAGATGATCAAAGTTTGTGAAGTGCTGCTGCCACAATTCTCTCATTCCTCATGTGATTATTATTTGCCATTTAAATTATAATTTGTGTTTGGCAGTTGGTCTGAGCCTTGTCTCCTATGATTATAAAGTTTTATATGATGTTTGTAAGCATTTGAGTTAAGCAGTAACGCAGGCTAAGGAATAGTTACTGGGTTTGCTTGCGTTCCTAACAGAGGAAAGTGTTTTTGTCTTACATCAGTGGTTCTCAGACTGTGGGTCATGACCCCTTTGCCAAACCTCAATCTCCAAGAAATATTTACATTGCAATTCATAACAGTAGCAAAATTATAGTTATGAAGCAACAATGAAAATAATTTTATGGTTAGGGGTCACCACAACATGAGGAACTGTGTTAAAGGGTCACAGCATTAGGATGGTTGAGAACCACTGTGTTCCATGTTTGACTCTTGTCTTTTGGAAAAGGAAGTGTGTGTGTCATGCACTGTACTGGAGGGAAGTTTCAGAGAAATAAATTTAAACCAAGGCAAGGAATATATTACTTGTAATTGAAGACATNCATTAACAGGAGGGTCTCCTCACAAAGTAGTAAGGAAATATCTGCCTCTAGAATACCAGAGGCTCTGCCTGTCTTGCTTGTTAGTCTGCCAACCCACCCCCCTAAACTGAAATATAAGAATGATAAGAAAACCCANTGATCTGCAGATGAATGGAACATCATATAGACACAGCACCAATATGCGAATGCTGTAGAGAAACACTGAGAACTCAGACAAAACCCGACAAAGATCAGGACAGCCAGAGAAATGAGCTGTTCCTTCCATGGCTGGCTTCATACAGAGGTGACAGAAGTGACTTCTGGGGGACATGGAAAAGTGAGTGATTGTATATGACAGAAACAAACATTTAAAAGGGATCTTGAGCTGGATGAGATGGCTCAGCAGGTCAAAGCACTTGCCACCACGCCTGACAACACAAGTCTGATCCCTGTGACCCATGGGGTGGAAGAAGACAATTGACTTCCACAAGTTGTTCTCTGACCACACATACCATGGCCCAGCATGCCCATAGACACGTGCTCATACACNTGAACAAACAAATAAATAAATGTCACTTAAAAATAATTTAAAGCCAGCCACCGGACTGTGNACTTCTCTCTACCCAGGCACAGCTCACACCCTGCNTTTAGGTGACTGACAGCTGACGCAGCNTGTTTCATAAGATGCTAGGTGAGCTCCGATGGTTGCTGAATGCAATTGCCGTATCTTTGTTCTCTTCCCTAGTTCACATTTTNTTCTTCTCTATCCTAGTAGAGAGCTCTAACTCCAGAATGCAGAAAGTAACCAATCCTAAAACTAACGCCTAAATGGCTTGCCATATGATATGAAGACAGACCCCATGGTAGGGGCAGTGTGTCTGAACAAGTGTCCCCCCTGCCATTTGCCGAAGCACAAGCATCCATGCTCCACAGCTACCAAGGCCATTAGTAACAGCAGCACACACCTCCACCAGACCACACGTTCTACCCAAGTTTANAATATTGATAAGAATAACAAGTTGGAGTTGGTCCAAAGTGATTTTTACTTTATAAACTACCAACCCTGCTGAAGTGTCAAGGAGAAAACCTCCAATTGCATGCACACGCCTCCCCGGTACCTCCTCGCTCTTTTTTTTTAAAGTAGAGATTTGCTGACTGATNTGACCCCAAATGAGATATAAGCTTTTCCATTCGTTGTCTTTTATGCTACTTGGGGTGCATAGGAACTTTTCTATAAGAAAATCTGTGCTGTGTTAGAGGTCATGTTTCCATTTTGAGCTCATACTACAATCATTGCGCCTCCTTGAGTTTTCTGTGTGGTGGGTCTGTCCATGACCTGCCACACTTGCCAAAGAGAGAAAAGAGAATTGCAGTCAGAAAAAAACATCATGAAGTAGACCAAAAAAAAAAAAAAAAACCCTGTGCTGACTAGTACGTGACTTATTATGATGGGCTTAAAATGATGGGCACAAGATAGATACATACCCCATTCTCTCTCTCTCTCTCACCACATACCACACATGCTACACACATATACATATCACACACATATGCCATATACTACACACACATACATACACACATACCACACACATATATTACACACTACACACACACCATACACACACATTACACCATACTGCACATACACACACATGAACACATACACCATACACTACACACACATATACACCACACACACACCACACACACCACACACACACAGACACAGACACACACAGACACACACAAAGACACATACACACAGACACAGACATACACATACACACAGACACACACACAGACACAGACATACACATACAGAGACAGACACACACATNCACACACACACACACCACACACACACACCATACACACACACACATCATACATACCACACACATACACCACACATTACACCATACTGCACATACACACACATGAGCACACACACCACACACTACACACACATACACATACACCACACACACATGCATGTGCACACACACATCACCAGCACACTGTACAAGGACCCCCATTCTTCCTATCTCTCAGCTTTGCTGAAATCTCTGTCCTCATGTGATTGCCTACAACACAAAAGATAAATTGCTGGAGAGTGGAATCCCCTCCCCTGCCCAGTTTCTTGGGAGAAGGGGACATGATCTCTTCACGACCGTGGAATGCAAGGCTTTCTCTAAGTCCAATTGTGTTCTTCCCTTTGTGCTTCCTGCCTTGTCTCTCCAAGTGGATGGCAGAAGAGACAAAGCTGCCTTGTTTTGCTTGCAGGCAGCTGTGAAGATAGTGACCCAGCAATGCTTTGCTTCAGATCTACACTAAGGTATCATTTTGTTATCATTTGAGTCTCATTTTCCTATTGTTACTTATTGTTGAGGCCACATCATGAACTCTGGGCAGATGTGTGGCAGGAAAGAAGTTGACACTCTGGAATCACAGTGGCAAATCTTACTGCAATCTCTGTGTGTCCTTTAAATGTGCGTCTCATTGTTGCCAATTTCTCCTCCCAATATGTCCTTTTAGTGTGCACTTTTTAAATTGGTTTGTATCACTACATGATACAGCTATGTTTATTTCTCAAATACGCTTAAAGATTTTTGCTAAAATTACAACACCTTATGCCCGAGAATAAGGCCACATTATAGAGGTAGCCAGTGTAATCATTTACAAGAATGACCTAACTTGAGCTCCTGCCATCTCATCAGTGTATGGGACGCTACAAGTGTCTTGGTTATTTTTGTGCTGTTGTAAGAAAATACTTGAGGCTGAGTAATTCAAAGGACAGAAATTTACTTTCTCAGAGTCTGGAGGGCAGGAAGCTCAGAATCAGAAGGATGGTGGAATCAATTTTCTCATGAGGGCTGCTCTCTGCTTTCAAATGGTACCTTGTTGCTGCATCTTCTGGAGTGGAGAACTCTGAGTCCTCATACAGCTGAAGGCAGAAAGACAAGAGGGGTTGAATGCTATGTGGAGCCTCTTTGATGAGGGTTTTCATCTTATTCATGAGGGAGGAGCCCTCATGCCTTAGTAATTTCCTGAAGGCCTCACCTCTTCACACTGCCATCACACTGGCCGTGACTTTGTTCTGGAGGGGATATTATCAAACCATACACCAAGATACCTTTATTGTAGCAGCTTCCTGTAAAGTCAGGGCTCTTTTCTACCTATTCAGGTTTCAATAAAATGCTAGGATGACTCACAGAACTCAGTTTTATTATAGCAAAAAAATACAAATCAGAACCTGCTAAAGGGAAAAATGCATCAGGCAAGATCCTAGAGGGCTCTGTTCTCCAAACTTCCCTCACTCTCTGGAATGTTCTCCCCTCCCAGCACATCAATAGGCCACAATGTACACAGCACTGCCAACCAGAAAATCTCCTCCAAACCTTTGGTATCTAGAATGATTATTTGGACTAGATAACTATTCATGTGGCTTTTTGTTTTCTTAATCCCATCTTGAATCCCATCTTGGATCCATGTTAATACCTTAGCCTCTAATGCCTCAGGAAGTCTGGTTCAAAGTGATGTATTCCAAAACCCCAGTCATCAATCACAATGCCAGAGTATTGACTGATGAAAGTCCGCAGGCAAACAAGGACACTCAGATTTGTCAGGACTTCCCAGGCCTCTAGAGCTCTCCCAGTAGAACAGACAATGGCTGGAGCCTTTCTTAACTAATGTTCCTTCTTATGTACACACATTCCAATCCTGATATGTACATTTAAAATACTTGCTAAACAATTTTTATCCTTAATTCTATATAGTATATTTTTAAAATTACTAAATGCAAGAACATTGGAGATTTTAAAATTTAGCACAAGAATTGATGAATATCTTTTGTTCTTGAATAAAAAAGACTATGTATTTGTGCTGAGAATTATATAAAGGAAGAGTCTAAGGTGGTTGGCCTTGGCAGTGAATATGCCTGAATTGTTAATAAAAAAAAAAAAAAAAAAAAGAAAAGAAAAGAAAAGAAAAGAAACGGGGAAAAAAACCAACCATGGCATCTACAATAAAATATGATAAGTGTTTGCAGGTCCTAAAACAGAAACACGTGGTCAAACAAAACAAAACAAGAAAACCCACTTGTACAAGATCTGTCAACATCTGTGCAGGAGAAAGTTGGAGAGGGTAGTGGATGCCCTGAGACTAGAACTTCAAAATCAGCAATAGGTACTCCATGGAAGGTGCCAGAACATGGTCTGAGAACACATTCTGAAACAGAAAAGTTTGAGTTTAGTACTCAAGGACAGGAAGCACAGTAGAATCTGAGACATTAGATTCATATGCCTTCTAGGACACTGAAGACTAAACTACCCAAGCTGCTACTGGGACAAGGTCACATATAAGAGAAACTGCTTGAAACAGACACCAATTTAAACCCAACTGAGATGGTGGAGGAAGGGAAGAGAAAGTCTAGATAAAATAGGAAAGGAGGTGAGAACTAAGAGTTTGTGTATTTTATTACTTCTGGAAAAAACAGAAAGGGGCTCTGGGAGCTAAGCCACCACATTTTGAGTCACTCCTCCATTCCAAACTTCCAAGGAACAATTTTCACTACTATAAGGAATAAGTGAGAACCACAGTTGAANCTANTGGTATTGTAAGACAAGAAAAAAACAAAGAGAACAATAACAGTTGTTGAGAGGACGAAATAGGAAGCAGAGAGAAGAAAGCCCCCAAGGACTTGAGCTCTCCAAATCTGAGTTTGATTCCCGTAAATCCCTGCCTAAGACTTTCATGTGCCAATGTAGTATAAGACTGTCCGGGCAGGGAAAGCTGGGTGGGGGTTCCAGAGCTGGCACAGAGCTAGGGGAGGCTGAGGTTCTGCCAGCACAAGAGCCCTCAGTAAATCAGCCCTCATGTGAAGCTGAAGGGGGAAAAAAAAAGATCTGATAAATAAACCTCATGGGCCCCAGACCTGCCATATGAAAGCTTATACAAAATCTATAAAATTGTCCAAAATCCAATTTTAAAAAAATTAATCTCCACTGANTATGGAGAGAAGTCAGATAAAGGAGCCTATAATTTAGCAGAAAATCATTCAACAATAATAAAGCATATAAATGATAGAAGCTATGTATTATCATACTTGGGTGTTAAGATGAGTTTCTCAAAGATACAAAGTAAAATGTTAGCATAATGAAAGGAACCTGAAAGTCTCAGTAAAGAAATGGAAAAGGTTTTAGGGAGAAAAAAAGCAAATGGGGATTTTTGGAACTGAAAAATATAGTATCTGAAATGTAAAAAGAAAAAGAAAAATCACTGAGTGGTCTTAAAAACCAATTTGANGACCAGGAAGAAAGTACCATGGAACTTTAAGATAGATTAATTAAAAATATCCAATCTGAAGACAACAAAGACAGACAAATTGATAGAGACTGAATGAGGCCTTTGGGGACTTGAGAACAATAGTAAAGGAGCTGGCATATAACAGAATAGAGCCTAAAGATAGATTTATACTTGAGCAATCATGTTATTTTCTTAAGTGGTGTCAAAGAAATTCAGTGAAGGGAAGAACAGTCTTCAACAAACAGAACTGAAATAACTGGGTATTTGTATGGGAAAGTAACCCTGATCTCTATTTCATGCTATATAAAAATATTCAAATTAGGTAATACACTGGCATGTAAACTCTAAGAAAATCATTTCAACCTCAGGAAAAGCAAGTGATCCTTTCAGAGGACAGAAAAACGATTAACCACAAGGCAAAATGAAACTTAATGGGTTGAGCTTAATCAAAATAAAAACCAATAAAAAAATCTCCATTAATAGATTAAGTAGGAGCCTGGCACAGTGGCACATACTGGTAGTCTGAGCTATTCAGGAGACTGAGGCTGGAAGGCAGCCTGAGCCTGGGAGTTTGAAGCCAGTCTGAATGATAGAGTAAGAGCCTATCTCAAAAAGAGAGGAGGGGGGGGAAGATAGGAGTGAGATGGGAATATGGCTCAGTAGTAGACAGCTTGCCCAAAATCCATGTAGTCGGAGTTCAGCCCCCCAGCACTGCAAAAATGAACAAATGTCTGAAAGAATTCCTCTAATCTGATAATAAAGGGACAGTCGCGATTTTGTGGGAAAACATTTTTTAAAGATTAAATGGGCAAAAGATTAGAGCAGGCACTTCCGAATGTAATTTTTGCAAATTTTTGATAAAAAGGTAAGTGGGCTCAGTGTAATTAGTTATCAGAGATATTTAAACCACAATGAAATAGTACTGCATAGTCATTAGTGCACTAAGGAGGGACTTCTATGAAATAGAACTAATAGAATTGTGTGCAGGTATGCGCATGTGTGTCAGTGAGTGTGTGATTTGTTAGAAAGAATTGGTTCACAGTGTTGTGGACGCTAAGACAACAAGAGCTGGGAGGGATGGAGAGGTAACAGTACAAGTTCTAGTCTGAATCCATGTGTAAGGAAGATTTTATTTCCGCTTGGTCTTTTACTCTGCTCAGGCTTTCAGGAAGTCTGGGTGAGACCCCTTCAACATTAATCAATCTATCTTATTTAATCCACCAATTCAAATTTTCATCTCATCCACAAGTATTCTCAGAGGCAAAACCACAGATAATATTTAGCCAAGTATCTGGACATCCCATGACCTCATCTAGTTGACATATAAAATCAACCATTACAACCAGAATGGCTACATTAAAAAGTTCATTATTCAACTACTGGTGAGGACACAATGTAACATGAACTCTTGCAAATTGTATAAAGCTGCATAATCATATAGTGACATCATGAAATAGGTCAGTGTTTTCATATTTACTCAAAAGCTAAAAAAATATGAACACAAAATACAAACTAGAATGTTCATAGCAGGTTTGTTCATAATAAGCAAACACTTGTTGACAGAATACATTTTTAATAGATTTTTAAATGGTGGTATATTTATTTAGTGGGATATGACTCAGCCATGAAAAGGAAGGAATTAAATACTTTAGTATACTACAATATGGAGGATTGTCTAAAACTACGCTGAGTGACATGTTAGGCACAAATGAATGCATGCTACATGATGCCATTGTTACAACATCCTAAGATATAGAGAACTAGTTCATGATAAAGGAATTCAGGGCACTGACTGGATCTGGAGAAGGTGACAACCACAGACTCACACAGAAAACATTTGTAGGTGACAAATAATTTGTCCTAAAAGGAATGCTTAAAGCATGACATTCACTCCATAGAAGTTTGTTATATAGCCATGAAAAAAGTGAATCTTACCCTCGTCCAATCCCACATGATAAACTATATTCAATTTGAAAAGATGTCATTTCCAAATGTGCAAAAAAAGAAAAAATAAAGAATTTAGAATAAGACAGAGGAGTGCATTGAGACACCGGAGCAGGCAAAGATTACTTCAATAGCACATAGAAAACATTAGCCAAGTTTAAAATATGAATAATGCTACTATTTTAAAATTTGAAACTTCTGTTCATCAAAAGATATCATTACGGGTATAAAAAGGCAACCTACACAGTGGGGGAAGGTATTTGCAACACATACATCTGAAAAGAAACTCACGTGTAAAACAGTTTAGAGTTCTGCAAGTCAGTAAAGGCTATTGATGAGAGGCTTGACTGCATAAAAGCAGATGGCCATGTTCACTGCAAGTATGAAATCCTGTATGACTCCATTAGCCCACAGAGTCCAAATTAAAACCATGATACCATCCCATGGTAATGCCATCAGAATGACTAAAATAAAGAGGCAGAAAATGCCAAGTGTTGGTAACAATAAAATAGTTGACATAAATGGAGTAACTGATAGAATTTAAATTTGGATAATGAGTTTTGGAAGCCTCTTCACAAGTGTGTCCTCTAGGGGAATGGTCACATACTCTTTGGCCCAGCAGTACCAACCCTAGGCATGTATCNGGAAAAATAAAAGCATGTTATCACTCACACTGCATTTCACAGAAGATACACCTATATCATTATCTTTTATGTGCCTGCTGTTTATATAAAAATGCTTACAATATGAAAGGAAAAAGTTTTACATTCTCACAGACACCTAGAGACAACTAAAAGGCAGAACTTACTGACAGGCCCAACCTTAGCATGTCTAAATAAAGTGTGCTGTTATTACACAATGTGGCACTAAACAGTAATGACAAGGACCAGCTTTTGGTGGCAGCCATAGCAGTGAATACCACAAACATAACATTGAATGAGATAAGTCAGATAAAAAGCATACAGTGAATAATTCCTTTTACGGAATGTGCAAAAGCAGAGGAAGCTCTTCTATGCCGTTAGAAGGCAGGAGAGAGATAAACAGCTGGGAACACGATAGAGGCCCCAGGGAACACTAAGTTTCTGGGTACTGCTTAGGTGGGGTGTTCTTTTGAAAATTTAAGAAGCATCCCTTTGGGACCTGCACATTTCCATATATATGTTCTACTTCAAGAGAAATTTTTAACATAGAAAAAGAAACAGCCCAGAGACAAGAAAATGGGTGAGAATTTCAATGACACAGGATCAGTCATAAAGAGAACTACTAATTTGGTGATGGATGAAAGTGGCTTATTTTTACGATTTTCCTTATTATGAATAATGTTCAAAAATTTCCAAAATATGAATAAAAACAAGAGTTGGAAAGGAAGACAGAAGATAATGATTCATGCCTGTTGTTGATACAGAGACATGGCAATCACATGGTGAAAGATGAGCTGGGGAATTAATGGTATTGTGTAAACATTTTACGACTATTTGATTTCATAAGACATATAGTAAAATAAAATGCACATATAAAATAGCTTGAAAAAAGGATATTTAGAATCCTATAATTTTGATCTCAGATGATAATGAAATCATTGATTGGTTCTATATTACTTAAGGAAATTGGAATAAAGGAAAGAAACTGGAGTTAAGAGGCTTGACATGCTATATAATTTCATATAAGATTTAATTTAACATTCATGGACCAAAGAAAAAAGAAAGAAAAGCAATAAGGAGCAGCAACTCCCTTCAAAGAAGTACATTGCAAACCAGAATTTTGAATTTGAGAGAATTTAAATAGTTTAATAGTATATGTTAAGTCAATTCTAATTTTTTTAAGCTTATTTGACCAAATCCTGTTGAGAGCATGTATGCAAAACATTTTTCTGAATCCTTATTCCCAGAACACACTGGGGAATCGGAGCCAGACAATGTTGACGTGCAAAGCAGGCATGTAACTTTCTATGGAACTTACCGAAGGTAGCAACCTCCTAGATTCTCCCAGATAGATCCAATTCTTCTTCCNAAACAAATAAGGGTTCTTGAACCCTGTGGAAAATTTGAATGTTTGGCTTAAAAGACACAGATGCACAAGGCACGTCTTGCCTTGAAGATAGAGAAGCCAAATATTTGTTATCCTCACAAACCCTAGGGTCCTTATAGACTGAGGTGGTCAGGTGACTGGTTTTCACCAATGACACAAAGAAGCAAAAGTCAACAGGTCACATCTGGGCAAGCTTTCATCATTGGTAGACGAGACAGACATTTCACTCTCCTTTGTCCCATCTTGATGGAATGTAAATCCTTCCTCTACATAGTCTCCACTTCAGCTGGGCAAAGCACAACCTCCTCTTGTTCTCTCCCTGCCATTAGATCTTCCCAGCATCTGACATGGATGTTCTGCAAAGGTGGAAGATGAATGTGTGTGTTCAGCTTGGCATGTTTGACTTGGGCTCTTGTTTGAAATTGTTAAGTAAGTTAAAGCTTGAAAATGACAGACACGTAGGAAGAAAGAGAGGAGCAGGGTTATTGAAGAGCTTAGTAGAGCTTCAGCTATTGAAGAGCTTAATAGAGCTTCAGCTATATCCATTACATTTTAAAATTCAGAGGTGAAAGAACATGAAGTAAATATTAAATTCAATGGACCTAGAAGCTGGGTGCAAGATTTATATTACACCCTTTAATTTTAAGTGTGTCAAAATATTGCAAAATTATAATGACTATATTTCAAGGGAACTGTGTTAAATGAATAAATAATGAGAACAAGACCTCTGGATTTCCACCCCATTAGGGTGAGAAGATGAGATGTAAGGAAGGGATCTGGAAGACAGGGGAGACAAATCCAGGCCAGACTGCAACATAGATGGTTCATTAGCCTAACTAAGGGCTATAGTGATACACTACTAATTGTGTAACACATTCACATGTGTGTGCTAATGCACATAGGTNCATAAATATAGCTATATTGAAATTAACTTTAGAATATACTTTGCTCTCACAAAATACTATAGATTTGGTCTTTTGAGGAACAAGTGGTTTTTTTTGTTTGTTTGTTTGTTTTCATGAAACTATTTAATGACAACTCCAGATTTTGCTAGATATAGATACTTAGCCTGGACAAACACTCAGTGAATATTCTAGAACTCAGAGACACCAAAACAGAAAAAAACAGCATCTTTGAAAAACCTAGTCCTTTTTAGGCCAGTTTTTTTCCTAGTGATAAAACACATTTTAGGTGTATTATGACAGTGGTTTGTATCATATTTATATCTACACATTTCTACATGGGTAATTGATTTAGAATAGGACAAGCTACCCATTAACAATAAGAGCGAATGCCAATTATTATATTTTTTTACTTAGAAATGCTGTCATTAAGTAATATGCAGTTACAACCAAATTGCCCTAAAACTAAATTTGATGGAGCAGAATGTATGTATGGTACACTGTGTGTGTGGTACAATATCGAACATAGTCCCTCTCTTCAGTAGCATATGACCAAAATGATCCGATAGCACAAATGATTTTCTAGTTCTCCAACAGCAACAGAAATGCCTAGGAAACTGAATCCCTTCGGTTTCTAGCTTTATAGATTCATAATGAAATGTCAAATAGATTTTATCTGAATTTGTTGATAATTTGTGGTGAGCATGGCTTAGGATAGCAAGTATAGTATCTGAAATGAGAACTAGCTTCCAGCCCAGCTATGCCTCTCAGCAGATATACAGCTTGGGTAAGTTATCTAACCTTTGAGCCTCGACTTCTTTGTCTATCAAATGGAAGCCTGTGATTATTCCTTGTACAATAGCTTGAAGTGATCTGTACAGAGTACAGTTGATGCTGGTTAGTTCTTCCTTGCCCACTTCCATAAAATCCTTATGAAAAGTGACACCATTGATTAAAATACTGAGAATTCATGCCCCGTTAGCATCCAAAGCAGTAAGGAACACTCTATCTTCNATTATAGTTGTTTTAAACAATTGATTTATGTTTTCAAATTGCTTGAACTAAAACAACACGTCAATTACATTAGATCGCTAACTCTCCTTGCAAAGCCTCCAGGCAAACTCAGCTGATGAGCCGTTTTACTTTCGCTTTTCCATTGATAATGAGCCTGATAAAAACTGAAGGCAAGCAAATATGAAAGAATGAAAGCTTCTGCTGAGGGTGGGTGGGCTGTGGGGCTTATGCAAGAAGAATCACAAATAGTTTGCATGTGCTACACATCAAAATTATCCTATGTATATTTTCAAATGATTTCCTACTTTCTTAGGTAAGTTGTGCAATTTCAGATCTATGCCTATCCAAGTTATTGATCAAACAAAATAAAATGCAGTGGTTACTCAGTTTAATTGTTAGGGTTCTTTAAGAAATGCTTGGTGGGGATGGAGAGATGGCTCAATAGTTAAGAGCACTGGCTGCTTTTTCAGAGGACCTTCCGTGTCGTTGGATTTCTAGCACTCACATGGCAGCTCACAACTGTCTGTAATTCCAGTTCCAGAGAGGATCAGACGTTCTCTTAGACATGCATGCAGACAAAACACCCATACATATAAAGTAGATAAAACTAAATAAGTATATAAAAACGAAATACATAGTGATTCTCTAAAATAATCTGTCAAAAGATTTCAGGCTTGTTGGATAACATTCAACTGGAGCTAGTTAAAAATATATCCCTAAACTCTGGCCCGTACATTTTTATTTCATAGATTGATGAGAAGTCCTAGGAATATATATATATATTCCTGATTAAGCAAGTTGGGATATATCCATATAATAATATGCAACTCATATGCAAAAAATAAAGAGAATCCTCTTTATGTGTGGATAGGAGCCAATTTTCCAGATGTTTTTATTAAGTGATAAATAGTGTTTACATATTTTACCAGTGCTGTTAAGAAAGGATGCAAATACATACTTCTATATGCATGAACTATTTCCAGAAGATTACACAAGCAGCTGATAACAATGGGTTGGCTCTAGAGAGAAGTGTATACTGGGAGATAGACAGAGGACAGACCTTCCCCTGTGTAAACATTGCTTGCACCTTTTGAAATTTTAGCTTAGTAAAAGTACTATGTGTTCCAAAATGACTGAAGAAAATAGTATTTCTATAATAGGCATGACAAAACATTTTTAAATGGTAACTTCATTGTGTGACTCTGGTGAGAATTTTAACTGCTAGCCAAGAAACACAAAACATACAACACATTAATCTAGCATGTAAAGAGGGAGCATGTAACAAGCACACATCTTATCTCTAAGAGATTAACAAATTTTTGTGTTATAAAGAGATGGTACCAAACAGCTAGAGGCATAGCCACTGGACCATATGATGGATGCAGTTCTGAAAACTTCACTGTTCTGACGGAGGATGGTGTGTCTGTTTGCCAGCAAGTTTACTACCTCTTAATGGAAATGGCAAAAGCAGAGTCCACAGTTTATTCAGCCAGTCAGCCTTGAATTATGTAATTCCTCATGTTTTGTAGTTGGAAAGGATACAAATAATTTCAAAATATATAGCTAAAGACTTTTAAAATGTTTCATACCNCACCATTTCGAATTAATGAAGTTCAAAATCAAATTAAATGTGGCCACATTGCTCTTGAACTACATTCAATTAACTTCCTCAAAAAATAATTTTCACAGAAAATATGCTCTGATGTTTTTCATCTGGCTTTACTTAGAGTTGATCAAGGAACAGCCACTTGAAGAATGCTTCTACATTTTTCTGTAAACCTGTTAAAAACATTGTGATCATTGATTTATACAAGTGGCTCCTTCAAGCCACTTGTATAAATCATAATTTCCCATTAAAATATTGTAACAGAAAATGTATTATTTTTAATGTATGCTTCTTGTCAGATAAGAATTGCTGCCAGGACCTTGGGGTTGAAAATGGTATTCAACCATGTATATAGTTTTTTTTTTAATGAATTTTGGGGGTGCTCTAGTCTTGAGAAAAGACAAATATCACATTTTACAAAATATAAATTGCATTTCTAATACAACCAGAATACTCTTGTTTTGGATAACAGTCTGCACAATTTCTGATTTATGTTAAAATTTGCTTTCTACAGGAGGTAAAGTAACTGAGCAGATAACATTCATGAACCTTCCTTTGAGGGGTTCTGAAAAAGAAAGAGGCCAATAAGGACATTTTTATTTATTTACTTATTTTTTCATTCATTTGATTTGGGTGGGTTGGGTCTGTAGAGCATGCTGGCTTGGATCTCAGTGACCCTCCTGCCTTGGCTTCCTCAGTGTTGGGATGGCAGGGACCAGCCACCACCCCAGCTCAGGCTTTCCTTTTGACTCAGCCATTTTCTTTGCAGCATTTGTCCCAGGCCTGCCATCTGCCAGACAGGCTCTCCACAATGAAGGTACATCTTCACTCTTCCTTTTTACCTATCATAAACTATCTAGGCTTGCCTTTAACTCACTGTCCAGTCCTGCTCCCTCACCTGCTCAAGTGGCTGGGATTATAGGCCTGTACATTGTGCCCAGCCTGAGGGATTCTTGAGTGGATTGGCCCAATTAGCACACTCCCAATGTGAATGGACAAAACAGTAGGAGGAGTGTTGCAAGGGTTTAGTGTTAATGTCTACGGACTGATATGGGGTGACTTATTCTGACATTTTGGATTAAGTTTTGGGAAACAACTCGATTGCTTTGGCTTTCTCTAAGTTTTTTGCTTGGTTAGGACCCCGCATAGAACCACTTAAGAGAGAATTATTTTGCTTCTTGCAGAAAATGCAGACTCTCAGAAAAGCCTGCTTGAACTAAGTAGCTATCTACTGTGGTTTATAGTAACCATGGCTTATGCTGCCTGAGGATACATCTGTTTCAAACCCTAAAACACAGTTACCACCCCAGCAAGTTGGATCCTGGACTTTTATTTCCTTTTTGTCCACTTCATCTAATAACTTTAATTAGTCCAGAGAGTGAATTAGAAGAAAGAGATCAAATGCTTTCTCATTCTTTTATTACGATCTCTGGACTACACTAATTATATTGCACTCTGAGTTTCTTATCTCCATTTTAGTTTTAGACTTAAGTTTCTATTTTTCTAGATATATCATAAACATTTAACATTTTTACTAACAATATTCTACATGGAAGAAAACATATTTAAGTGTTAGTATTAGTGATGTTTTAGAATATAGGATGATATCACAATCCTGATAGACAAAGTTCATCACTTAATATTTTGTTACTTTATTATTTTTCTCAAGTCATATTTCCAAATTTCTAAGTACATCTATTTAACTACAAGCAAGCACTGCACATTTTCTTAGTCTAATATTTCTGGTTTCATGAAAAATTCCACTGCAATGTCAGTCTCCTCACCACAGATGTCTATCTCATGTTGATAGGTGGTCTTTGAAGTAGTTGTCCCTGAGAGACAAGTTCTGGAGAGAGATGTGTGTTATGTGTAATAA
>LZPO01017455.1:0-14447 GCA_001675575.1 Neotoma lepida
AAGTTAAACAGTGTCATCTGTACTGTGATTCCAACTTTATAAAATAAGAGCACATTTGCAAAAGAAATATAAAGAAACATGGAAACAAAACAGTTGGTATTTAAAGGTGATTGGACTTGTGAGTGATCGATATATAGTTATTTTTTTGCATCTGTTACAGCACCATGTAGAATAAATAAAAGAGAAAGAAAAGGAAAACAACTGAAACATAGAAAACCTTTCCTATGCCAGGCAAGATAGTGAGGCTTGGGATAGTTCTGTGCTCTTCTCCACTCCTTTGAAGCAGCCTACAGTCTGAGTTGATAGATATTTGGATGTTATGAAGCCCCCTGTTGAGAATACTATACTGTGTGTATAATGGAACAGATTGCACAAAGTCTTTGGCAATAAATCCAAAGTGCATTTGAACTGTTTGTTGGCATGAGAAGAGTATTTTGTTTTTGAGATATGGCCTGATGCAGCCAAGGCTGGCCTCAAACTTGTTATTAACCTAAAGATGACCTTGAATTTCTCATCCTCTTCCCTCCACTGCCCAAGTGCTAGGACGACAGGCATGCAACCACCACACCTGTGCACGCTAAGCAAGCCCTCTACCTAGGCCCAGTTGTAGTATTATTGTCCCATGACAAATATGTGAAAATCTTGCTGACAGAAAATGATGTATTATTTCTTTTTCCCCATCCTTTTCTCTCTCTCTTCCCCCGCCTCTTTACAGTTCTGCTAAGCCAATATTCTCTAGAATGAGCACAAAACAAGTCAAATAACAGCTAAACAAACAGCTTTGTACATCAACATCAAGAAGGAAGACACTTGGGAGAGATCAGAGTCCAGAGATGAATATGCAAAAGAGTGAAACATCCACTCATCAAAGCACCTTCCGATTCTAGAGCTGCAGAGCTGCGAGTGATTTTCTGGGAAGAGCTATGATCATGGATTAAACACCAACTCATTGGAAACTGTCATTAAATAAGATCAGATAGCATTCATGAAAATCATATTCAGGAAATAGTTTAAGAAAGAAGAATACAAATGTACTAGAATTAACATGTAAAATACATATGTACTGAGGTTTATAAACTGTCCTTTTTAAATCTAACTGAAAACAAAAGAGCTTTAATCTTTCAATACTATTAAAAGAAGCAAAAGGGCAGTTAGTTCTAGATTATTCCTGTCTCAGTAGTCAAGAGGCTGGTCAAGTGTCATTTATTGAGGAATGTCTCTGATCTTTGGTTCCTTGTCACTACTGTCCACTCATTTCACTGTGCAATTAGTTACAACCACTTGGTTATTAAGAGGTGTAGCCCTTCAAACCTCTTACCAAGCGTGTGTTCAGTTTAATCTGTCTGTACGAGTTATCACCGAGGCAATGTTTCTGCCATGTGCTACCACTCCATCAAACTGTGAATCATAGGAAGTACACCATTACATTATAGGTTCTCAAGTAACATAGATTTCCCTGTCACTGATGAAACATCATCAAGGAACTCTGAACAATATAGAAAGTGTATTTTCACTTAGATGCTCTCTCATGTAATAAATAGGCTGCTATCAAATAAACACTTTTTCTAATTCCTCCTAGCATATGCATAGGAATTTAATATACTTTATTAATAGAGATCTAAAATATGAGTTTTCTACTTCTTCATCCTGTGTGTCATTAGAAATCCGTATCCTTTATTTCATTTACTGACATATACTCATTTTTGTTTTGATAAAAGAAATTATTCCATTAAATCTACTTCTAAAAGGTAGTAAGTGGTACTAACAAAATAAAAAAAAACTTTATAGCCTTAGAAGTAAATAACTATATACTTACATATGTCAAAGAAACTTGATAGGAATAAGTTACCTTTTGTTTATTAATGTTGATTTTGAAAATTTCTCATATCTTGTTTTTTCCTTTTGGTTAGCCAGTATTTGGTAGTAGTTACAACTAACCAGCTGTCTTCAAGGATCTTTTCCTCCCAGGATCCCCCAACCATTGCCCTCATAACATCTCCTGCCTAAATCCAAAAACAGAGGAACATTTAATATTGAAGTAGTCCATTGTCTGAGGATAAACACAAGCTGAAGTGCACATGTAGGGGGCTCAGTGGAAGCCAGCCCATATTATATACCTGAGCAGAAAACACACATGTATAGAATATCTTCACTCACGGGCTCAGAATAAGGTTGAATTAGCATCTGTCACTAGACCATCAGGTGCAGCCTAATGAAGAATTGGGGTTACCCTCTCCTATGCTCACACAAGGCCACATTCATATTTTAAGCCATGTTTTCACCATGAACCAAATGTTTCAAATGGCTAAAAGTATATCACAGATACATTCAAGTGTTCAAGTAAGTAAAACCCAGTTCACAGAGGTGTGGCTTCCCTAAAGAGCTATATTAAGGGAACACTTAGTCTCTATAACTATAGTATTAGTCCTTCTGGGGACTATTTGTTGCTTTAAGTAGTAGTTGTCCCAATGCATTCAGAATATCCTACTTACTAAATTTAGTTACACACAACTTTTGTTTTGTTTTTTTTTTCAAGACAGGGTTTCTCTGTGTAGCCCTGGCTATCCTGGAACTCACTCTGTAGACCAGGCTGGCCTCAAACTATACACAACTCTTTGAAGATTCATCTTTTATTTAAGGGAAGGCATCTGTATATCCATGTAAATTATGGTTCTGTCTGGAGTCCTAGCACTAATGTTTTCAAAAATGAGAAGTTCTTCCTCTCCACATGCAAATGTCTTTAAGAAGTTTTTCCATAAAACCTAAGTGTAATTTAGCATACCACAATGCTATGAAGATGGGTCTTTGATGATATACCATTTGTACATAGATAATACACATGTAAATCACTAAATGTTAAGTATAAGAAGTATGTTTTGACCTTTTAAAAAAACTCCCTTTCTCATTCTGTTCTGTTATATTATGTCCAAAAGTTGTGTGTGATTTTTTTTAAGGTCCAAGAAATGTAAAGAAATTTGTTGGAATATCTGAATTTCTGTAAAAAATAAAAATAAGATTTTGTTACTTAAAAAAAATATTTGGCAGTGTATACACATTCATTTTCCTTTTTTGCCCAGTGATCCAGTGTATTATTTATTTCTCTCATTGCTATGATCAAATACTTGGCAAACAGCAACTTAAGGAAGTATAGTTTTATTTTGGCTTATAATTTAAGAAGGAAGACAGTCAATCATGGAAAGTAAATTACGGCAGTGGGACAAGAAGCTGCTGGTCATGCCGTATCCACACTCAGGAAGCAGACAGCAGAAAGGAAGTAGAGCCACAATACAGACCTCATGGCCTGTCATGACTCACTTCCTCTAGCAAATCTCCACCTCCTAAAGGTTCCACAAATTTCCAGATGTTGGCAACAGCTAGAGACCAAGTGTTTGAACATGTGAGCCTACAAGGGACATTTCAAATCCAAACTACCACACCAGTGTGAATTAATGGTTCAATTGAAGTAACTATTTTCAGAAACTCTCCTTGTATTCCATAATATTGCCAATAATAGACGCTGAATAGATATTCAGGATTCTCATGTATAGGACATGATCATCATCTCCAAGGCTTCCCTCTTCTATCCAATATAGACATACCTCCACTGGGTCTAGTAAAATTGTCAACTAAATAAATAGCTAAGCTGCTCAAATAAAGCTTTCCTGAAGTATCCAATTACTCAGTCTCTACTCCGACATGAGAGGCAGCCACTTGTCCCTCAGACATGAGCAACCAGGCCTTCTGCAACACTTCACACAGGGCATATATTGTCCAGGTGGATTTCAATCCCAGATGCTTGTTTATTATATTATCCTATAAAACTCTGAACTTTGGTTTTTTTTCATCTACAACACGAATATAAATAATATTCAGTCATATAGTATTGTCATGAATATATAAAATGATTCAGAATGTTGTGTTTGACAGATAGGAGGTATTCAATGTATGTTCCTTCCTCCTCTTCCTACTTCCTATTATGTATGACACCAAAAACAAAAAAGGAGCTAGAGAGATGGCTCAGTGGTTAAGAGCATTGACTGCTCTTCCAGGAGACCCACCTTCGGTTCCCAACACCAACGTGATAGCTCCCAATCTGTAATTCCAGTTCCAGGAGATCTGACACTTTCTTCTAGCCCCCACAGGCACCAGGTAAACAGGCATACATGTAGGCAAAACATACATACACATAAAATAAGAATAAATAAATCTTAAAAAAAAGAAAGGAATAGACGAAAGCTGGGTGTGGTGGCATACATCTTTAAGCCCAACACTTGGAGGGTAGAAAATAGGCAGGCCCCCAGGAGTTTGAGACCAGTGTGAGTTCAGGCTAACCAAAGCTACATAGTGAGACCCATACAGAGGCCCCAAATATAAGGAGATTAACTAGACCAGCTATGCTGGGAAGATAACAGGAAAGCATGGAACAATGTAGCCCTGAAGAGACTAGAATCTGTCTGTCTAAGGGGATAAATAGCTATGTATGCCAAGAGCTATTCTAACCAGAAGAAGAGAGTGATGCCCACAAAGTTCCTGCACAGGTTTTGTGATCTAATAGAATTCAGACAATAAATGATAAAGGCTATTTCAAAGAGATGCCCTGAAAGAACTAAAACAGGGTGACATGACAGAGCTATGTGGGTGCTAGACGGAAAGGCCTCATTTAAAGTGAGAGCTCAGTGGTACAAACTCAGCCATGTGAACAAAAGAAAGGGTGCCAGGTAAGCAGACCCACAGCCTAAGGCTCTAAGACAAGATTAAACTCAACACCTTTGAAGACTCGTATTAATTGCCATAAGTTTATTTTTAATACATGGCTTAGCTTGCAAGGAAGTAAGAAGAACACTAAAGAAAAAGAACAACAGAGAAAAAATAGGGCTGACACCTGAGTGTAATGTATGAACAAATGCAAAAACCAAAGATAAATCTATGTATCAGAACGGGAAATGGAAGATTAAGTCTTGGACCACTTGGAGTAGGAGAGCTAAACCGAACATTTCCAATGTAAGCCAGGATACTTGAAGATAAGGCAACCTTAGGAATGGTGACCCTGGAAAATCTTTAAGCCAGAAAATGAATCGATCCATTCATGGTCTCATGGCTGAATGGACTATTATAGAAAGTGTGTCACTGACAGAGTGCCTTTGAAGGCACTATCTTGTCCCAGGAAATTTCTTCTCCAAGTCTCTTGCTCTTAGCCTCCTTGAGGTAAGCAGCTTGTCTCCACCACATGTTCCCTGCCATGAGCTCTGCCTTTCCATGGCCTAGAAACAATGGAGTGCAGCTGACCATGGCTTAAAACCTCTGAAATCATGAGGCAGAATAAATCTTTCTTCCTTTCAAGTTGTTTATTTCAGATATTTGNCACAGTGACAAAAGCATTGAACATGGAAGAAATTACCTGTAACATAAATTTCACCAACTAACCTCAGCAAGATATGCACTCATGATTTTAAAATTGCTAAATATACCAATAAATAATAAGAAATAATTGGTAGAAATAACTAACAACAGGTGAATTGCCCCAAAGGTTTTAGAAGCTGGAATTTCCAGATACTGAATATAAAGTAGCCATAGTTTATGCACTAAAAAAATAAAATGACATCTGGAAGATTCTGATAGTGCACCCAACAACATAGGTACCTTGTGTGCATAAAGCTGCACATATGCCCCATTTAAAACAATGGAATAAATTTCCCCTCCCCTAACAACCATTAATAACTCTGATTTTGTGATCAGTTTCCATTCTAACATGCTACAGAACAAATCTAGGTATGGAAGCCAGGGGAGCAATTTGATGAAACTGGTTTGGAGTGCATGTATAAAAATGCCAACTGTGTCCTCTGCATGAACTCAGGGAATAACCTCTATTTACCATCTTATGCCTATGCATTGATTGAGCAGATTATAACCAGATGCATCATGGGAAGGGACATGTACAGTCAGCAAAAGCTTATACAAATCACGTGGGTTCAGATTACCAGAACCCACGTGAAAGCCAGACCTGTCAATCACATCAGACAGCCACCCATGACAACTCCTCCTTGGCTCCTCATTAGTAATCAAAATATGAATTACTGTATAAAATAATAGTATCATTTGATTAGCATAAATTAAAAGTCTGACCACACCAAGCACCAGTGGCATTAGTTTATAATGTTGAAGATCTGGAGCTGGGGAGATGGCTCAGCAGGATAAAGGGCTGATGGTATCCAGCCTGAACCTGAGTTCAGATTACCAGAACCCACGTGAAAGCCAGACATAANGGCACATATCTGTAATCCCAACATTCCAGAGGTGAGATTGAGGACAGAGACAGGAGAGTCCCCCAGAAGCTCACAAGCTGGCTAGTCTGGAGGACACAGGACAGTGGCAAACAACGAGGTGAAATACAAGGACCAGTACCCAAATACCCAAATGTCCTCTGACCTCCACAGGCATGCCATGGACTACACATAACCCACACACACACAAAGACACATACTCACATGTATACATATCATATATACATAAATTTATGTAAAAATAAATGAATGAATTTTTTAAATCCCCAGAACCCATATTAAAAAAACAAGCATGACTCCAAACAGCTGTGACCCCAGTTCTGTGGGGACAGGAAGATCACTGGTCTAACTCCAGGTACAGTGAGAGACTCTATCTCAAAGAAACAGAGTGACAACCACCATCCTTGTGTGTGCATGTACATGTGTGTGCATGTACACACAGACCTACACGCATGTACATCCATGCACACACAAACATACACCACACATATAAACCACAAACACACCCATACACACACAAAAATACATAAATAAAAATAAATTGAACAACAGTTGTATTCTTCTGCTTTCTGTAGTTATAGATATTGAAGAAATTCTTACAAATAAATACCAAAAACATGTAAAAGGGAAAGAAAAAAAGAAAAACCAAATGCTCATCAACAAGGCATAGATAAATTATAGATTTTGTCGTATAATTAATTNGTTCAACACTGCCATAAGTATAGAAATGAATAAATCTCAGTTATAAACATCAACATAACTAATCATATTAGATTCATAATATAATGTTGAGTGAAAAAATGGTTATTCTTAGAAAGTAAATATGGGTTGCAATCAGAGAAAGCTATATAGATCACTCAGTAGTTAAGAGCTTAAGTAGATGTTAGGGTTCATAAGTTCACTTATTTTATGAAATAAAATACACATACACACACACACACACACACAACTAATTTCAAAGTCAAATATAGCTAGGGATATATTCTCCATTGGTAGAGTGCTTGCCTCAATGTATGAAGCCCTAAGTTTGATCCCCAGCAGCACATATAAACTAGGTNTAGTATTGCATACCTGTAATCTAGCACTTAGGGAAATAGAAGCAGGAAGATAAGAAGTTCAAGGTCATCTTTGAAACTAAATAATGCCCTATCTAAAAAAAGCAAATGAAATAAGATAAAATAAATTCGACTGAATATTATGCCAGGTATGGTGGCACAAGCCTAAAATCCCAGCACTCAGGAGGCAGAGGCAGGCAGATCTCTGAGTTCAAGGCCAGCCTGGCCTACAGAGCAAGTTCCAGAACAGCCAGGGCTACAAAGAGAAAACTTATCTCAAAAAATCTAAATAAATAAATAAACTGAGTTGAACATCATGACAAGAAATTGAATATTAATATTAATTATGAGTAAAAGAGATATTAGGGGCCAAGAAAAGTACTGNGGGTTTGGGGGAGGCTGTTTTAGCAGCAAAGGTGAGAGTGTGATGACTTACACTAGTTTAGTAACAGTGGAGAAATAAAGAGGTGGCTGTGTTTGGAATAGTATTACAAGTTGGATTTCTTGTGATGTTGACTCTGAGGAGTAGGTTGATAGTAAGGGTTAAGACCTTAAATGTCCCAATAGCCTAGGTGACCAGTATGTGTCACTACTAGGAAAACACAGAATCTTTAAGACGGAGGGCCCAATGGAAGGAAGCTATATTACTGAGGAAACTAGGGTGTCCTTGATGGGGAGATCTGGAACCCAGCCCCTTCCTCTAGTTCTCTGCTTCCTGATACCCTGAGGTGAACAGACTCTTCCATCTCCATTTCTAGCATGATGTGTTGCAACACCACATGCCCAAAGCCAAGGCACCAAACCACCATGGCCTAGACCCTATGGAATTATGAGCCAAAATAAATTCTCCTTTTAAGTTATCTTAAGCATTATATCTTGGCAAGATAGCTCACTGACACAGGGGCAAACGTTCACTGTGCAGAATTTTCAGGATCAACAACTGTGAAAAAGAAAGGAATGGAAGGGAGAAAAGATGAAAAAAGGAGAACTGGGCTATGAGGCAGTCTCAATGAAGCTCAGTGGACCCCACAGGCAGCTCTAAAGCTAGAGTCACATTTCAGAGTTGTCTGTGTCACAGGACTATACAGTCTAATATCAATCAGTTTTGTAGGTAGGATGCTAGCAATCAGTAACAGGCTATGTGTTGGGAGATATTCTATCACATTGTGAGCCCTGAGTTAGCATTTGCGTTGATTAAATAAAATTAACCTTGGGTCATGAGGCTGAGTGTGGGAGGCCAGCTAGGAGACCAGCTCCCACATTTTACCCCAGGGTACTCTTGAGGAGAGAGGGATAAGAGATTTAGATAGAAGGATAGAGGGGAGAGAAACAGAAACACAGGATAGCCTCTGGAGGGCCTGGATCCTTATCCACCAGCCACTCCTGTCTCTTCTAAAGGGCTATTTATAGGAATGCCAAGGGGTGGAACAAAAGACCTCCCCCTAGCTCAGC
Organism: Neotoma lepida; assembly: GCA_001675575.1. Lineage (NCBI taxonomy): Eukaryota > Metazoa > Chordata > Mammalia > Rodentia > Cricetidae > Neotoma > Neotoma lepida. The sequence goes on from LZPO01017455.1 coordinate 8,789, forward strand.
CAAGTGTAGATTCTTCCAATCACCTAGAAACCATGAACATGGTCAAGCAATTCTCTAATGGAGCGCTGTTGGGTAAAGCAAGCTCACATCTCACTAGGAAACCTTTGTGGGCCTCCACAATTCTCCCATCTTAATATAAAAAATATATATAAAAAGGGCCTCCCAGGCCCTTCAGATAGACTGTGCCTGTCTTAGGTCATCCTTCTTGATTAATTTTACATTCATACATTCAGGAAGTTATCAAGAAGAAAGTTACCTGTCTTTGGCTACCAGCCTTTGGCAAGAGGGAATACAGAGCTAAACTCAGCTCTGACCCAGGTCCCTACTATGAGTTTGCAAACATCCACAGCAATCTCCATAGCTACCACACCTCCAAGTAAAGGAGTAGAGAATAATAAAGATGGAATATCCTTACTGGAATGGGTCTAAAGTGATTACAGCAGTCTTAGCTGCACCAAGCCCTTTTTCTGGATCAAAACTCTCTCTTAACAGTCGTTCAATAAAACTTTCAAGAGACTATTTTGATTCCCAGGAGAAAACAGTCATTTCAAATCATTTCAAAGTATCCACTCAAGTAAACAAAAACCCATGCTAATTATAAAAACATTTTGAGCTGTTTAAGTAGCTCACCTATCCATGCATCCCTACCACAGCAGTAGAATTTCTTTATAAACTAACTCAATTGTGGAAAGCCTACCCCTTTGTGGGAGGCCTACCCTTTTCTAAACAGAAAGAGAAAAAGAGTAGAAACTTTTAGGAAGAAGACAGAAAAGCTCCCCTAATTATGACACCTTCATTTAAGTTTTCCAGGAACCATTGAGATCATAAAATTATATTTTAAGCTATCATAAAAAGTATTCAAATATATCTGAAAGTAAAAGAGTAATAAAAACTTCAAGATGCTTCTAATGTGATTGATTTGGTTTATCCTTTAAAAATTAATGTTATCTAATTTGTCTGGACTAGTAAAAACAATTACACTTTTTACAGACTTACATTCAACATTTAGACTTACATTCAACATTTACACTTTTTACAAATTTATATTCAAACTTATATACAAACTTATAGTGAGCTTTGATATCATTCTGAAAGTTTTCTTGAGAGTTTGAAGTCAGAACCTGATTTATCAGTGTCTCTAAGCTTAACTGAGGGTAAAATTCCCTCTTCTTAATTTTTTAAAGCTGTTTCTTAAGATTATCATGAATGTTTCTAATGATATCAATATTTCCCTTTTGCACTTTTAGCACAACTCAATTCTGTAAGTTTTTTTTTTTCATACCCAAAGTAACTTCTCAGTGTAAGGACTGTTTTCCCTTGTTTTCTAAAGGATTTCAAAGTGGCTTGTTGACAAACAGTATTAGCATTTTAATTGCCTCCTGACAGGCAAGCTGTTCACCTGTTTCTCATTCCCTGGAGACAAGCTAACAAAGCTTGTGGAAAAAAATAGCATTTTGAGCTATAAAATACTGAAAAAAGAGAGTTTTGGGGCAGTGTAGTACTGGCATCTCTGTTACAGACTTCATTTCCCAAACTGCCTTTCTCTATATCATCACTACATTTCCCAAGCTGCTTTTCATTTCCCAGGTTACCTTTCTGGGTCCAGGAGAAAACTCAGCTGCAGCCAATGGTGGTTGTTACTCTCCAGGTTTTGTTCACATAGTCAAAATCAAGTTTCTGCTCTTTTGGGAGGTTTTAAGTCAAGATTAAGCTTTTCATCTGGCACCATCCCCAGAATGGATCACGCCTGTACACATGCACTCAGACAGGTGCTTGTTGCCAGAAGTGAAAATCACTTGGGGCTTGCTTCCTCGCACCACCTCACCAGAGCAGTGAAAGAAAAATGAAAGTACTTGAAATGAAAGCTTTTTCAGCTTTTTCAGAGAGCCCCCCCCCATAGATCTTTGTCTTGTCCTGGCTTGTTTGCTCCCCCAGATACAGAGTCCCTACCACCACTGCACTGCTCAGGTTCTGCTAACTGCTTTTTCCATGCCAGCAGCCTCTCCCAGGTCCCCCACTGCTTCTGGCCACAGGGGATTCTGGCTGTTGTTTTTACTGGCTTGAAGGAGAGACAGGACTGGCAAAGAGGATTTGCCATATTCCTAGAGGTTTTTTGTCTTTTCTTAGAGCAATTACAAGTGATTTTCCCATACTGATAGATGTTATTTCCAGGTGAATATAATTTTGCTCTTATAGGAAGAAAAGAGATCTAAGAATGAAATGTCTGAAAAGCTTTCAGTTTTTTAGAGAAAGATTACTAGGTTTTCCCCAAGACTTCCCAATTTGTGTTCATAGTTCCATAGTTGTAAATCAAGGACATAGTTCCTCTGTCTTGTTGTTTATCTTATTCTACTTTACCCTAAGTTTCTTTTTACCCAATATTCCTAATTCTACTCTTATTCTAAATTTCTTCTTACACTACTTTCCTATATTTTTACCTTACATTTTTTTCTTAATTTTTATAGATAGAAATTAAGAGAGAGAAAAAAAGAAAGAAACCTAAGGAGAGAGAAAAATATGCTGGAGCCTCACTTTTCAACTTTGGCATTTCACCACCTAACTTTCACTCCTGAGAATAAAATAACAACACTTTTATTTTTAATTTCTTATCAGGCACGCTTCCTTATACNCGTGATGCCCCTGACACTCCTTTCACCAAGTCCCTGGTCCCTGTTCATGGCAGCATCTGTGGGAGGCCACCTGGGTGACCAGCTCCCACATTTTACCCCAGGGTACTCTTGAGGAGAGAGGGATAAGAGATTTAGATAGAAGGATAGAGGGGAGAGAAACAGATAGAAACACAGAATAGCCTCTGGAAGGCCTGGATCCATATCCACCAGCCACTCTTGTCTCTTCTAAAGGGATATTTATAGGAATACCAAGGGGTGGAGCACCTCCCCCTAGCTCAGCCAAGTGTAGACCCATCCAGTCACCTAGAAATGATGCACATGGTCAAGCAATCCTCTAATACAGCTCTGCTGGGTAAAGCAGGCTCAGATCTCACTAGGAAACCTTTGTGGGCCTCCACAGCAGAGTTATCAATGAGTTTGACAGAAAATAATCATAGAGAATCAGAGGGCATATAGCAGACATACTACACAGGAAGTAGTACAGAGGGATTTGGAGTGGTATGGCTTTTTCTGTTTTTGTGAAGCAGAAGCATGGGACTTTCAGAGATGCCAGCAAGGAGAGAGGGTTAGCTAGCTGCTACTCAGCCTCTCTCAGCTCACAGGTTTTCACCTCAGCCTTTGAATCTCGAGTCTCACTTATAAATAGAATGGTAGAGATTTAATTAAAGCTACCTTGAGTGGCAGTGACAGGGCCAGTGCCTGCAAGAATAGAATACCTACCAGGCTACAGCCTGAGCAGCCAGGCTACTGCTAGAGAAGCAGGCCAGTAACTACAGAGTTGCATTTACAAGCTGAAATAGCAGTAGATTAAGGTGCATCCACTGTGCTGAAGCTAGAACAACATTTGGTGCCCAATGGGAGGCAAGAACCTATGACCCTAAAATTAAGAGTGTCATGGTCTACCGACTGAGCTAGCCAGGCAGCTTGTTCCAGGGAGACGTACTCTTATAATTCCATTTCCATACATAGTTTCTACTAGCGCCCCCATACATAGTGTAAAACACTCTGAATTTGTGGAATATGCATTACACAACAGGGTAATCTTATAGTTGTTCATCTGCAAACTTTTATTCCTAAGACTCTGCTGTAGGAACTCATGGTGAAGCTTCAGGGAATGAGGTTTGGGATCTGGAGCTTGGAGTTGTCATTTTGAGCTTTTCTATTAAGATTAAGCCAATACAAGTCATTGCAAAGGCATGTGCTGACTGGAGTTTGTGAATATCAGGAACTGAAATACATTCCTTTTCTGGATACAGCAGATCAAAGAGCTTCATGCCAGGAAGAAAAACATGAAGTGCGTTTTTCTGAATACTTCCAGAAATGAATTGGAGCCGAGCCTACATCAGATGATCTCTGCCTTTAATCAGTCTTGCTAACTTCTGATGTAGAGAAAGAACCATATGTAGAAAACTGGCAAACTACTTATTTAAACCTAGCATATTGCAGACCATATCCCTGGAATAAGGCTGCTCTAATACATAGCTCAACAAAGCAGACTGTGGTTCAAACACATCCTTATCACACAGCGAAAAGCCTTTCAAAGGAAAGCAAAGACTTGCAGGGTCCAGTTTCCATGAGTTACAGATGGCTCCTGAATTGTTTACAACTGGCAGAAGACTGCAAGAGCAAAAATGGAGTTTATCCTTGTTGCCGGCACAAAGTCTAATACCAAGATTCCTAGTAACCAATGGGGAAGTTTTCCCTCAAGATATAGCTTCCTGATCTCTGTGACTGCAAAATAGGCTGGTAACAGGCAGGCATTTTGTTCCAAGATATAAGCTATAACCTCTCATGTTGCCAGAAGCTGCTGGACCACAGCAGCTTTGATGTTGGACAAGGTGACTCTTTCCAGCTGGGAAATTTCCAAAGAAGACCAAGAGCTGTGAGATGCAGGCTCCCAGCCACACAGTCCTAAGGAGGACCTTGAGTTTGGTGAACTTGATGTTGAATTGAATGTGGAGGATAAAGAGAGAGAGAGTGACTAGATTTTGGGCTCTGAAGGATGACAGTGACATGAGCTACAAAAGGAAGAAGATAAGGAATGGGTTTAATAGATGAAAACCCCAAACTTCTCATTTATGATTTTTTTAAGCTCAAGAAACTTAAAACTTCAATTCATTATTCAGTGCTACGTAACCAGTCAGGAATAGGCAGATAGGGTTCTGAACTGGGGCTTGGTTCAGTAGTCGAACACTTGCCTATTAGTTACTTTTCTGTTTCAGTGATAAAACACCATGACCAAGGAAATTAAGAGAAGCCAAGAGTTTATTTTGGCTTACAGTTCCATAGGGTTAGAGTCCATGATGACAGGTCCAGGGTGGTAGCAAGCAGCAAACATGGTAGCTAGAACAGAAGGTTGAGAGCTCATATTTTGAACTATATGAATGAAGCAGAGAGAGTGAAGTGGGAACAGGGTGAGACCTAGAGCTTTCAAAGACCACCCCCAGTGATGTACCTCCTCCAGCAGGGTTGCACTTCCCAAAACAGCACTACCAAGTGGGGACCAAGTATCAGTACCTTAGTCTGTAGAGGACAAGCACATTCAAATCATTGCAACTCATCTAGCATTCATGAAGTCTCGATTCCAACCCCAGCACTGAAAAGAAAAAGAGGGGGAAGTTCTAGGGAAATGTGTAGACTAGAAACCCAGCTTTATAGTCTCAGCAAATAGGTGGTTTTTAAAGCTTAGGCATTCGATATAAACATCTAGGAAGAATACACAACTGCAGAAGGAATTTCGGACCAAGCCCAGGAGACTCTGACTTTAGAAGTGAAACAGACAGCAGGGATCAACAGGAGGCCAAGAAGGACACACAACATGGGAATCCTGAAGAAAGAGAAGTATTTCCAAAGATAGATGGGTTGTCAAATGCTGCTGAACAGCCAGGAGTGATAACTTATGTCTATAATCCCAGCACTTGCAAGATCAAGGAAGGAGGATTGCCATAAACTTGAGGTTACCCTAAGCTACATAGTGAGATAGTGAGTGCCTGATGAGCCTAGACTACAAACTGAAACCTTGTGTCTAA
>LZPO01017455.1:24453-42316 GCA_001675575.1 Neotoma lepida
TCTCTCTCTCTCTCTCTCTCTCTCTCTCTCTCTCTCTCTCTCTCTCTCTCTCTCTCTCTCTCTCTCTTCCAGGGGGATTAGTGGCCTCCCTCCTCCTTGGACACTTGCACTCATGTGCTTATACCCACACATAGATACACACACATATAACTTAAAATAATAGAAAAAATATTTAAAATGTGGGGGGAAATGACAACTACAGATTATACTTGCAAATTAGATATCTAGCTGCCCCATATGCTTTATAAACTAAGAAAAAATTAATATAAATACAAGAAAAGAAACAGAATTCTCATAGCCCATAGAAACTAGTGGGCTTCTCACCTTTTCCTTAGGTATTTGGTTATTACCCTAACTGTCCCACATAAGTTTATTTCTCTAACATAAATAAACTCAACTCCTGGTTGATGAGTTCAAGGTCCATTCTTTTTGGAAAGGCAGAATTGTGGAAAAATACACAGCAGTTAGCATGAACTGGGGGTGAGGGGTAGGCTGGTGGAGTGCCTGATTTATAATAGTCTTCCCTTTTGTTTATTATAAAAGGTGAGGAAATAGGAAAGGGTGATGGTGAGGCATGTAGGCGAAAGTTTGTCCAGCACCACCCAGCTCCTGAGGCTGCTTGGACCCAAGTAAACACACAGAGGCTTATATTATCTTCAAACTATGGCTGTGGCAGGCTTCTTGCTAGCTAGCTCCCACATACCAAATCAACCCATCTTTATAAATCTATATTGCCACGTTTTCCGTGGCTATACCTGTGTGCTGTTGCATGCTGTTCTCTGGACGGCAGAATGGTGTCTCCCCCGCTCTGCTTTCTGCTTCTCTCCCCCTAGTTCGAATGTCCTGCCTAACCTTATTCTGTCTCACCATTGGCCAAACAGCTTTATTTATCAACCAATCAGAGCAATACATTTTCAGAAAGACATTCCCATCAGAGGCAGGAATAGGAGTGTCATGCTTTTTAGACTGCTTCTTGTTGTCTGGATGTATTGGCCTCTTTGGGGAACCAAGAAAGTTGGGATGCTGACCTGCAAGAGCAGGCTGTTTCACTCACTGTCAGTGTTCTGCAGGACCTTCTGGGGCTAGGAAAGTGCAGGCAGCAGTTGGAGCAGTTTGTGAGGCCAGACCACCTGGGGCTAGCCATTTTGAAGCTATCTGGAATGCAGATTTTGAGGAAACACCTGGATCTGGCAGGATGTTGGAACAGATATGTATTAGGGGCAGAAGAAAAAGCTAAAGGAGTTTAGAGGAAAATTTTTTTCTTAGATGTACATTTAAAACTTTTAGGCCCCTGGTCCTAGTACTTGAGGGAGGGAAGTCCCAAGACTAGGGAAAGGGAAAGAGGTCCCACCTTCAGGAATATGTGCAATAGGCAGGTGGGGAATAGGCTGTTGATTGACAAGAGTACTTATCTGGAGTTCATTTGATCCATGAGGTGGATTCAAGCCAATTCTCTGAAGCTTACAAGAAATTTTTTAAGTTTACAAACAGATAAGTTTTAGATATGTTAGCAGTACCGCTGTTTGTAATCTGTACTGAAATCCACACTGTAGAAAAGGCATTAGACTCACACCTTTGTGTCATGGGAGAAGCTTGAAGAAATTGGATTAAAGGTATGAATGCTCTTCAAGGCAAACTCAGAGAGGAAAGAAACCTCCCACAGAGTGTAAGGACAAAAGCTGGATTGATCTTGATTGTCAGTATAAATACATACATGAAAGAGGGGCTTCTTCCCTATCCAGAAGACTAGCTGTACATATATTAGATGGACATTTTTAGCACAATGAGAAGCACTTTTAGTTAGAAGACAACCAAAAGAAATTTAAAGTCTTGAGCTTGTGACTATGATAATAATAGTCATAGTTTACCAGAACTAAATTAATAGCTTATCAGAACTCCATTGGTTAATGCTAAAACTCTGGACTTTTGAAGCTTAAGATATCAATAACAGAGGGAGAAAGAAATCTGAAGTATTTTTCACTTATTCAATACCTAAGTCACTTTCTTCCTTTCTTTTCTTTCTTTCTTTTTTAATGGTTTTTTGAGACAGAATTTCTCCATGTAGCCCTGGTTGTCCTGGAACTTGCACTGTAGACCAAGTTGGCCTCACTCTCAGAGATCCACCTGCCTCTGCTTTCCAAGTGCTGGGACTAAAGGTGTGTGTTGTCTCTTTCTTATATGTTTACAAACTGCGTTTACACTCCTTAAGTCACTTTTGTATCACAACTTAAGCTTTCATATCCTTAGACCTCACATGAACTTTACATCTTTTTCTGTCCAGTCATTCATCACAAGACACAGGTGATTGATTACTGAAAGCAGTCATTGTAAAGTGAGTTTCTTCAAATAGAGGAATAGTAAAAAGTTACTTTGAAATCTGTTTTGTGAGTTTATCTCTTTTTGGGGAGGTCTTGTAGCAGCTAAACTGTCTAAACCTAGTAGTTGCTCTACGAAAGTGAAGTCTGAGGCCTGATTTTTACACACAAAGAGAACTAAGGAGGCAGCTGAAGCATTGGTTGCTGCTGTTAAACTGATGAAGCTGTCACTAGCCTAGTCATCAATGCCATCTGAGACCTGAGAAGGATAAATTTTACCTGAGTAAGCAGGAAGTACAGACCAAGCAGATTCTGAATCTATTAAAAATGACAAAGACCTCTTACAGAATATTATTTTAAGGTGTGTTACTTTTGTTTATGCTCTGGAACATTTGTTTAATGATGAAAAGATGTGTTTGATTAAATAAAATTCACCTGCAGTCAGGAGGCTGAGTCAGTGACTAGATGACAGGAAGTAGTAGGAAGGAGCCAGGTGGAGGATTTTTAAGGAGGGGTGAGGAGAAGCATGAGAGCTTTTTGGAGGACATGAGCAAAGACAGAAGGTGAGCTACTAGCTACTCAGCCTCTCTGAAGAGCAGAATTCCACCTCAACCTTTGAATCTTGAGTTCTTTAGAGGAACAGAGGTTTAGTTCCCTTCAAAGCTTTGCAAGAGTTGGAGCCTGAGGAAATAGAATTCCCTCCAGCCAAGGCCCTTGTGGCCTAACTGCTGCTGGTAGCAGCAAAGTTACAGTTGCTGATTCGGACAGCCGTGACTTAAAAGGCAGCAACAATTAAAAAAGAGAACAACAACTGAAGCACCAATGGGTGGTAGAACCACATAGAAGGAAGGGACACCAGCTGGCTCTGCTGCATTTACCATCTGGGACTCTCAACTGCCGGCTCAGCTGCATGTGCCAGCTGAACTTACCCAGAAAATTCTACAGAACTGGTGAGATACTTGAGAAATTCTTTAGGCAAGTAGGAGAGAATTAAATAATTAAATAATATTGAAAAGAATTTTTTTTCTGTGTTAAGAATGGGAAACAACAATGCAAGGTGCTAGGGCTTTCTATACTGCTACCTTAGAAGGCATGAAGTTAGAAGCAGAAATGGCAAGATTGATGATTTAACTTACACTGATATAATACTGATAATACTATCAGTATGGTAATTCATATATTATCAATAATAGCCATGGTGGATTTTTGTGCTAAATATGACAAATGCATTAATAGGGTGTAGGCCTTGGAAAGGTATACTAATAAAAAAACAAAAATGCTCAGACAAAGATTGAGGAATTTAGAGCAGAATTTGCCATACAATTATATTGTGAAACTAGAGAGGAACAGCCTAGGCTTATTAGAAAACCAACTTTAATATATCTAGTTATTGTTCAACAACAACCACCAGATAATATGCATCCTCAAGGCTATGCAGAAGTTAACTGGAATCCTGTAGCTATGTTACACTTAAAGAGAGTTAAGGAAGCAGTAGTTTAATAAGGTATGCATTCACTCTTTGTAAGACAGATGTTAAATTCATAGACAACTAAGAACAGAATTATTCCACAAGATTTCGAAGGATTTAGTTTCAACAGTATTAGAAGCTGGTCCTCAATTACAATGGAGAACTTGGAGTAGAGAAGAAGCCAGGGCCCTGGAACAATGAGCTAGGGTGAGCATCAATATGCTGACTTGCAAAGACAGTGTATGTTTGATGATAACACCCTGATTATATGTCATATAGCAGCTTTGAATGCTTAGGACAGGGTTAAAGAATCAGAAAAGAGGATTGAATCATTTACTAAAACTATATAAGACCCAAAAGAAGATTTCACTGATTTTTTTTTGCATGGATTAACATCAACTGTAAATATAATGATATTTGATCCAGATGCTAGGCAAATGTTAATCAAGTTTTTGGCTTTTGAAAATGCTAATGTGGAATTTTAAAGGGTGATTAGACTTTTAAAGGCACGATCAGCACCCGTAGAAGAATGGACCAGGCATACAATTGATATTGGCCCCCATACTTTTCATGATGATATTTGTATAGGAGCATTGCTTTCTAAAAATATGAAGAAAAATCAAAAATTAGGTGTTTTAATTGTGATAGACAAGGTTATTTGAAAAGGAAGTGCAGGCAAATTGCTCCTAGAAATAATGTTTATTATAGAAATAATTCAGACAGAAGGCCCCAGCCTTTTAGAATGTGTAGAAGGTGTGACAAAGGCCAGCAAGGGACTAATGAATATAGATCAACAAGAGACAGGCAAGGTAACCCTTTGCCATTGGGAAAAGCCCTGTGGGGCCTCTCAGAGGCCCCAACATCAAATGTAGTTCAATCATTTTCTGCCAGCATTGGGGAAACCCCTCCACAAAATGATTAAATGATATAAGGCCTCTTGTTAAAAAAANATATATATATATATGGCTCTGGATGTCAGAACAGCTTTAGAAAATAAAACAAAAAATTTCAGGAGAAACCATAAAGCAAATATTTTGGCAAACTTCTATAAATAATCGAAGGCCAAAGTTAAAAATGCAAATAAATGGCATAAAACTTGAAGGTTTGGTAGACACAGGTGCAGATGTAACAGTAATTCCACCAAAATCAAGGCATCTGAGTTGGCCTCTTCAGGAAATAACCTGTTCAGCTTTTAGGGATTGACAGTTTGTCTCAAGTAAAATAAAGTGCAAGATGGGTTGAATGTATAGGGCCAGAAGGACAGATAGGAAAATTGAAACAATATGTGGCTAATATAACAATGAATTTATGGGGATGTGATTGATTGCAGCAATGGAAAACACAGATTAACATTGCCCCAATCTCAGAAACAAACTATAAAATAAGAAATACTTATGAGAGAAATATCAAAAGATACTATCAAGGACAGTCACAGACCATTCAAACTGTACATAAGCAGGACACAAAAACTGTTGGTATTTCAAAGGTACCAACAGCCCTACCTTTAAAATGGTTGACTGACAAACCTGTTTGGGTAGAACAATGGCCTTTGATATCAGAAAAATTACAGGCCTTAGAACAGCTAGTCAGGGAACAGTTAAATGCTCAACATATTGAAGAATCAACCAATCCTTGGAATTCTCCTGTATTTGTTATTAAAAAGAAATCTGGAAAATGGAGAATGGTAACAGATCTAAGAGCCATAAATAAGGTGATTCATCCAATGGGAACTTTACAGTCTGGCATTCCCTTGCCTTCTTTATTACCTAAGGGATGGCCTATTATAGTGATTGATTTAAAAACCTGCTTTTTTACTATACCATTACAACAATAAGATAGAGAAAAATTTGCCTTCACAGTGCCTACTGACAATAATTCTCAGCCTGTTAAAAGATATCAATGGAAGGTTCTCCCACAAGGGATGTTAAACAGCCTCACCCTGTGCCAATATTTTGCACAGCAGCCATTGGAAATAATTTGTGTAGTTTCCTCAATCTATAATTTATTATTATATGGATGATATCTTATTAGCTGATTGAAATGTAGATACTTTAGAAAAAAATGTTTGAAGACGTAAAGAAAATTTTCCTTGCTGGGATTTCAAATTCCTTCTGAAAAAATACAAAGAGGAGGTTCTATTGATTACTTAGGATATAAAATAGTTTTACAAAAACTTCAACCCCAGAAGGTACAAATCGGGAGAGTTCAATTGTGGACTCCTAATTACTTTCAAAAATTGCTGGGAAATATTTCCTATCTATGGCCCACTGTTGGAGTAACAACTCAAGACCTGAGTGATTTGTTTCAAACCTTAGAAGGTGACAAAGACTTAAATAGTCCAAGAGAATTATCAATGGAAACTGAGAGAGAATTGGCTTTGGTGGAAAAGAAATTACAGGATGCACATGTGGATAGTGTGGATCTAGAGCTTGATTGCACTTTGGTTATTCTACACCCTATACATTCCCCTACAGGGATTTTAATGCAGAGGGAAGATATTATCTTAGAGTGGATATTTTACCACACAAACAGAGTAAAAATTAAAGACATATGTGGAAAAGGTTTCTGAGTTGATTCTAAAAGGAAAATAAAGACTTCATCAATTGACAGGAATGGCAGCAGAAATTGTGGTACCTTTTACTAATGCTGAAATTCCTTTAACTCGGGCAGAAAATGAACATTGACAAAGAGCTTGCAGTAATTTTTTGGGAGAGATAAGTAACAAATATCCAAAAAGTAAGAGATTTCAGTTTATTAAAAAAAAAAAAAAAACTAACTGAATTTTACTTCATATAGTAAAAGGCACCCCAATTTCTGGATCTCCTACATTTTATACTGATGTAAATAGATCAGGAAAGGCAGGTAATAAGTCAGGAAAAATAAGTAAAGTGGCTCAAAGCCCTTATGATTCAGTTCAGAAATCAGAATTTTATGCTATTCTCATGGTATTATTAGATTTTTCAGAACCTTTTAATATAATTACCAATGCTCAATATGCAGAAAGAATTGTCTTACAATATTGAAACTGCTGAAATTATTACTGATAAGTCAGAATTAACTTCATTATTTATACAACTACAGGAAATAGTCAGGAATAGGAATCACCCCAATATATAACACATATCAGATCCCATATGGGTCTACCAGGCCTTCTAGCACAAGGTAATGATGAAACTGATCAGTTATTAATAGGAAATGTACTGGCAGCCACAGAGTTTCATAAAAAAAAAATGTCAATAGCAAGGGTTTAAAAAGGGATTTTTCCATCACTTGGCAACAAGCCAAGGAAATTATAAGAAAATGTCCTATTTGTTCCTTGTATAACCACTACCTACAGGAAGTAACCCATAGGGTACAGAAAGAAATTGAATTTGGCAAATGGATGTGTTTTATTTAGCAGAATTTGGAAAATATATACACCATACCATAGATACATATTCAGGATTTCAATGGGAAACTGCTTTGAGTTATGAAAAGGCTGATTCTGTAATTACACATCTATTAGAAGTCATGGCCATTATGGGGATACCTGTACAAAATAAGACTGACAATGCTCCAGCATATGTGTCTACTAAAATGAAACAGTTTTTTGCATATTAGAATATAAAGCATATTATAGGTATACCACACAACCCCACAGGACAAACAGTTATAGAAAGGTCTAATTGAACTTTAAAAGAAATGATTAATAAACAGAAGGGAGTAACAAAGGCCCCCAGAGATAGATTGCATAATGCCTTATTAACTTTAAATTTTCTAAATGCTAATGAGAAAGGAACGACAGTTGCAAAGAGACATTGGACAATAGAAAAAACTACTGAATTAAATCAGCCTGTATACTTTAAAGATGTGTTGACCTTAGAATGGAAACCAGGATATGTGCTGTGTTGGGGAAGGGGTTTTGCTTTTGTTTCCCCAGGAGAAGAAAAGCTATGGATATCATCAAAATTAATAAATATTCAATTCAAACAAGAGACCTCTTGATCAGGAGAAGCGATAGTTCATCAAACGAGGTGGTGATTTAACATGTCAAAAGGAAAAACTCACCAAATTAGGGTCAGGGTAGGGTTTTGTTTTTGTTTATAGGAAAATAAAAATATCCATCTTGAAGATTTCAAGGACCTTTGGACAGATACACATCTAAAGAAGAAGGAAGAACTGTCNGAAAAAAATTACCAAGAAAAGAAACAATCTGATATGATGGTATAATTACTTTCTACAGAGGAAATCTCTTTAGCTCTCAAAGTATTTGTTGTCCTGACTCAACTGTAAACCAAAGCTGGTTTTGGAGTTGAGTGTGGCTCTCTCCTTCTCTAAACCCAAGCATGTTGTTAAAAGAAAATTCAGAGTCTCTGTCTCATATCAGAAAAGCCATCTGGTATGGGACAGAAGAAAACCAAAATCTAGGGACTACTGGTGTCATAAATTTCTTTCCCTAAAATTTATTTTGACTTTTTGAAACTTTTCTCTAGGTATATTACTATCTTAAAATTGAAACTTTCCATTTTGATATTAATAATGTTTAAGTTTTTCACAGTGAACAATAGATTTTCTTAACAGTGGTCTCTGAAGTCTTCAAAAGAATGATGGGGCTCCACAATAATGATTCTACCTGGATCACAATATTTTCTCAGAATTTGGCCATCATTTCAATTTATTCAGGGTATCATCATCCTCAGACAACAGGAAGTAATTTGGGGGATGATGCCCATATTCCTAAGAAGTGGAGAGAATGGAATTTGGTCATTTGGTAGGTTATGGATGCTTGTCATCATTTATGGGATTGTTTATTAATTGTTACTGGTATTGGCAAGGGAGGAAATTATGCAAATGTATTACATTCAGGGATCTCTTTGGAAAAAAGGGAAAAAGAAAATAAAGAGGGGGATATAGGAATGATAGGATGGAAGGGTAGATTGTTGAATCTACTTTAAATAATAGGTAGATTATTGAATCTAATATAAACTAAGGGACAACTATTGATGTCAAGTATTTTAAAATATTTGTAAGGATTTTTGTATATTGATACAAATTTAAGGTAATTTTTATTGCAATACACTATATACATACATATATATATATTTCTACTTTTGTTTAAAGTATTTTTGTATATTGATATAAATTTAAAGTTTTTTTGTTACACTGTATATATGTTTCTACTCTTATCTAAAGAGTTTTTGTATATTGATACAAATTTAAGGTTGTTTTTGTTATCACATATTTTATATATGTTTCTACTCTTGTTTAAAGTATTGTACCTATGCAGTTCACTTAAAAATGTAAGGTAAAGTTTTAGTTTTTGAAAGGTATTATTATAAACTATTTAGGACACTCAAAAAACATAGGTCAGTAGTTAGTCATTTATAACAATCAAATTTGTAGATATGTTCGATATGTTTTCTAGGTTAAATAGATATATTTTAGATAGATAGTCTTCAAATACTTCAAAGACATATAGAATATGTGATTTAATGTGTTTTGTTAACTTAAAGTTTTTCATGACAGTGAGACACATCTGCTCCTGATAGCACCAATTTACTTCAGAGAAGATAGTGGGCATTGAAGAAACTCCTTATGGAGTTTGCTTTCATTGTGGCAAGTTTAGCCACTGGGCAAAGAAACTGTTCTTTCCTTTCATGGCTGACAATGTGCTGTGCAGACCGGACATGCAGGACACACAGGAAAAAGACTGTTAAACTTTGCCAAAACAAGGCAGAAGAGTCTTTCAAAATTCCTGCTTCACAGAAGAGTCTGTCAGATATTCTACAGGACACAGAGGAGAGTGACTGTTGAACTTTGCCAAAACAAGGCAGGACAATCCTTCAAAATTCTTGCTTCACTGAGAAGTCTGTCAGATACTATGGGCCTGTAGGCTGAAGATGGATGCTCCAATGTTACAGAAGGAACTTTTGGCAACTGTCCAGGCAGTCAGATTTCTCTATCATTGCTAGAGCTTTGGAAGTTGTTTGCAATGCAATTTTTGTTTACTCAAATAATATTATCCTTCTGGGGTCTTTGATGGAGTTAAGACTAGATAGTTATAGTTGCAGTTTTCCTTAGTTATGATAGAGAGTAATTTAGGTATAAAATTTTAGATTCATTAAGATAGGATTGATAATGGAGTATTTTCTTTTAATTTGCCAGACACAAGTGAACTGGAATTCATTACATCGTGAACATAATCTTTACTTGATAATTGTTCTTATTGTGTACATTCTTATTATATTAAAGCTAAAACCTTTCATTTTTTTGTTTAGACAAAAAGGTGGAAATGTTGCAGAATGTTATTTCAAGGTGTGTTACTTTTGTTTGTGCTCTGAACATTTGTTTAATGATGAAAGGATGTGTTTGATTAAATAAAATTCACCTGCAGTCAGGAGGCTGAGTCAGCAACTAGCTGACAGGAAGTGGTAGGGAGGAGCCAGGTGGAGAAGGGTTTTAAGGAGGGGCAAAGAAAGCACAAGCGCTTTTTGGAGAATACAAACAAGGAGAGGAGGTGAGCTACTTGCTATTCAGCCCCTCTGAGAAGCAGAATTCCACCTCAACCTTTGAATCTTGAGTTCTTTAGAGGGAGAGATGTTTAGTTAAGTTCCCTTCATAGCTTTGCAAGAGTCAGAGCCTGAGGGAACAGAATTCCCTCCATCTAAGGCCCTTGTGGCCTAACTAATGCTAGTAGCAGTGGAGTTGCAGTTGCTAATTTGGACAGCTGTGGCTTAAAAGGCAGCAACAATTTTTTTTAAAAAGGACAATAGAGACTTACTGGCTACCTGGACAATCACCCCAGGTTCCTCTGTGGTCATTGGGGACAGAGGTCCCAGGGCAGAATCGGTCTTCAGCTGCCAGGCCCAGATGATCCAACAGACTTTCCTGTGGAATAGGATCTTGTGGGGACTGGACTACTATGTCAAGGCAAAGCAAGGCAATCAATTCTCCAGTGTCCTGATTGTCCACAGTTTGGACAGGGTCCTGGAAGCAGGCAAAGTGAAGGGCAGTTTTTCACCCAGTGCCCTGCTTTGCCACATTTAAAGCAAGCTCTAGGTGAAGGTTCTTCTGTGCCCTATCATCTTCTTTGGAGGAGATTACGGGTGCTTCCAGGAACTAGCATTTCTTTCTGTCACAAAAATGTTTTTTAATTAAACATTTTATATGCCATATTCAGCAGCTCTCTGAAGCATTTGAGGACCACCTGTCTATTAAGTATATCTGAACTAAACAAATTTTGCTTGTTTCTAGTTACTTGTTGTAGGCTTAACTTTGAAAACATATCCATGAGGCTAAAATAAGGTTTATTCCTGTAACTGATTACATTAGTCTGAACACACTAAAGAATTTGATCATTTATAAGGTGACTGACCATTAACTTGTATGTCTTAATTATCCTTAAAAATTTATAATAAGTTAGTAGCTTTAATAAGACTAGGACTTTACATCCATCCCTATTAGGTTTAGCCTTAAAAATAACAATTTTTAATTGAAGCTCTTCTAGTATTAAAATAAAACTTTGAATTATAGATACAGTCCATAGAGAGACTGACAACTTTGCTGATCCTTTTATAGTGCACCATTATGAAATACTGCAATTTTTTGTATTGCCTAGTTTATCTAAATATCTAAAGTTTAACAAAATGAACAAAGATAAAGAAACTAGAGCAATATTGCTGTGAACCTGTGTAGACCTTGGGAGTTTATAGATCTTGATTATCAAATATACCTTATTTATCAAACATATATTGATACTTATCTAAATTTTCTAGCAGCTTGGTGTTGACCAGTAAGCAAAGACATAGTAGTTAGACATACATCTTAAATCAGCATTTGTTAGTCTGAGTAGACCTTTATAACCTTAAAGTTTTATCATCATATACATTATATTCTAAACCAGAGACAAATCACATATATAGTATATTGCAGTAAATATAACCTTAACTTTTTATCATCATACAAAAAGTCCATACCAATCCAAAATATTTGAGATTTATTGCTTCCTTAGTCTAAAAAGAGGTACAATGATAAACAGAGAACACATTAGGACTAAGAAATTTTACAATTGTTGCTCTACACCACATGGTCATCTGGCAATAGTGGCTAAGTCACATGTCATGTACTCTTTGACCTTAGTACAAATGGTTGCTACCCAAGTGGCTGCTTACATCTTGATGTGGTCATCAGGCAGGATGGAGGAGAGCTACATGGTTGCTACTCAAAAACATCTGGGAGAGATACATATTTTTTAATGAGCATTGAATCCAAGTTACATACACATATATACAGAGTAGAATCTGAGTATTTTACATGTATATAAAATCTAACTTTTGTTTAGGATGTATATATTTTTTTCATTATAAACCTTTTGTTACAATTTTAAAGCCAAATTTTGTTATAGATTATATAGATTTTAAACCATACCTGATGAGCAACTTACAAATCCTGAGATTAGAGTTTACAGCATGCCCCCAACTTCTGAAGCCTTCTGCTCCTCAGGTGCAGGCTACGAAAGTCATAACAGGTGAGTGACCTGCCTGCCAACTGAACTGCCTCCCTCCCTAGATTCGGTTCTCAGAGACTCATTCCAATGCCTCCTCATCCCACCCTACTGCCATCCCCTCCTGCTGCTGTGCTCCTGACCCCAACTCAGGCAGACTTCCACTGCCCAGGAGCAAGCCATGTCAGTCAGAAGAACAGGTGCAGGCCAAGCAAGCCAGAAAAACAGATAGGTAAACTCAGTGCCCCCAATCCCGACTCCCTCCCTCATCACCATATCCCACCGCTCAACCCAGGCAGAGATAAACTCAGAAATCAGCACCTAGATCTATAATCATCCCAAACCCAGATGCCTAAACACCAGTGTGAGAACACAATCAATAACAGCCAAGGCAGTATGGCATCACCAGAGACAGCCATCCTATGACAGAAAGACTTGAATAGCCCAACAGAGCTGGAGCCCAACAAAACAACCTTAAAACCAGCTTTATTAATATGAAGAGGTCCTTAAGGAGGAAATGAAAAAAAATCCCTTAAAGAAATTGAGAAAAAGACAAACAAAAAATTGGAAGAAATCAATAAATTCCTTAAAGAAAACCAAGAAAAAAACAAACAAACAGGTGAAGGAAACTGTACAAGACCTGAAAATGGAAATAGAAGGAACAAACAAAAACACAAACTGAGAGAATTCTGGAAATGGAAAATCTAAGTAAGTGAACAGGAACTACAAATGCAAGTATCACCAACAGAATACAGGAGATGGAAAAGAGAATCAGAAGATACAATAGAAAAAATAGATTCATCAGTCAAAGAAAATGTTAAATCTAAAAAAAATCCTAACAAAACATCTAGAAAACTTGGGACACTATGAAAAGACCAAACAAGAATAATAGGAGCCGGGCGGTGGTGGCGCATGCCTTTAATCCCAGCACTCGGGAGGCAAAGGCAGGTGGATCTCTGTGAGTTCGAGGCCAGCCTGGGCTACCAAGTGAGTTCCAGGAAAGGCGCCAAAGCTACACAGAGAAACCCTGTCTCAAAAAACCAAAAAAAAATAATAATAATAATAATAATAATAATAATAATAATAATAATAATAGGAATAGAAGAGGAAGATTCTTAGCTCAATGGCCCTGAAAATATCTTCAACAAAATCATAGAAGAAAGCTTTCCTAACCTAAAAAAGGAAATATAGGTACAAGAAGCTTACAGAACACCAAATACACCAGAAAAGAAAGTTCCCCAACCATAATAATTAAAACACTAAACATACAGAACAAAGAAAGAATATTAAAAGCTGCAAGGGAGAGACTGGAGAGATGGCTCAGTGGTTAAGAGCACTGACTGCTTTTCCAGAGGACCCAGGTTCAATTACCAGTACCCACATGGTAGCTACAACTGTCTATAACTCCAAGATCTGACACTCTAACGTACATACTCAGACATACATGCAGGCAAATCACCAATGTACATAAAATAAGGATAAATAAATTATTTTTTTAAAGCTGCCAGAGGAAAAGACCAAATAACATATAAAGGCAGACCTATCAGAATTACACCAGATTTATCAAAGAAGGCTCTAAAAGCCAGAAGGGTGTAGACAGATGTCTTGCACACTCTAAGAGACCACAGATGTCAGTGCAGACTACTATAGCCAGCAAAATTTTCAATTACCATAAACAGAGAAAACAAGATATTTCATGACAAAGTCAAACTTAAAAGAGTATCTATCCACAAACCCAGCCCTAAAGAAGGTGTTAGAAGGAAAACTCCAACCAAAGAAGGTTAACTACACCCATGAAAACACAGGAAATAACTAATCTCACAACAGCAAGTCAAAAGAAGAAACACACACAATAACGACAACAAATTAACAGGAATTAACAACCATTGGTCATTAATATCTCTCAATATCAATGGACTCAATTCACCTATAAAAATACAATAAATAATAGAATAACAGGCCAACAGAATGGATATGAAAACAGGGCCCATCCTTCTGCTGCATACAAGAAACACACCTCTACCTCAAAAATAGACATTATCTCAGAGTAAAGATAGGAAAAAATATTTTCCAAGCAAATAGATACAAAAAAGCAAGCTGGTATAGCTACTCTAATATCTAACAAATTAGACTTCAAACCAAAATTAATCAAAAGTGATAGAGAAGAACATTTCATACTCACCAAATGAAAAAATCCACCAAAATGACATTTCAATTCTTAACATCTATGCCACACACATAAGGACACCCACATTTGTAACAGAAACATTACTAAAACTTAAATCACACCTTGAACCTCACATATTAATAGTGCAAGGCTACAATACCCCATACTCGCCAAAGGACAGATCATCCAGACAAAAACTAAACAAAGAAACAATGGAGCTAACAGACATTATGATTCAAATGGACCTAACAGATAACATTTCACCCAAATACAAAAGAATATACTGCTGTGGGATGTTTTTCTGTATGCTGTGATTATGTGTAATCACATAGTTGGTTCCTTGAGAAAAATCAACAAGATACACAAATCCTTATCCAAAGTAACCAAAAGGCAGAGATTATCCAAATTTAACAAAATCAGAAATAAAAAGGGAGACACAATGACAGACACTGAAGAAATCCAAAGAATCATTAGGTCATACCTTAAAAACCTATACTCCACAAAATTGGAAAAATCTAAAAGAAATGGACAATTTTCTCCATTGATACCACTTATGAAAGTTAAAACAAGACCACATAAACAACTTAAATAGACCTATAACCAACCCCTAAGGAAATAGAAGCAGTCATTAAAATGTTCCCAACCAAAAAGAGCCCAGGGTCAGATGGTTTTAGGGCAGAATTCTACCAAACTTTCAAAGAAGACCTCATACCACAAAATAGAAACAGAAGGAACATTGCCAAGTTCATTTTATGAGGCCACAGTCACCCTGATACCCAAACCATACAAAGATACAACAAAGAAAGAGAATTACAGACAAATTTCTCTTATGAACATAGATGCAAAAATACTACATAAAATTAAATACAAAAACACATCAAAAAGATCATCTACCATGATCAAATAGGCTTATCTTAGAGATGAAAGGATGGGTCAACATATGAAAATCTGTCAATGTAATCCACCATATAAACAAACTGAAAGAAAAAAAACCACATGATCATCTCATTAGATGTTGAAAAAGCCTTTGACAAAATCTAACACCTCTTTATAATAAAAGTCTTGGAGAGATCTAAACATACCTAAACATAATAAAGGCAATTTACAGCAAGCCCACAGCCAACATCAAATTAAATGGAGAGAAACTCAAAGCAATTCCACTAAACTCAGAAACAAGACAAGACTGTCCACTGTCTTCCATAGATATTCAGTATAGTACTTGAAGTTCTAGCTAGAGCAATAAGACAACTTAGGAGATCAAAGGGATACAATTTGGAAAGAAAGAAGTCAAAGTATCATTATTTGCCAATGCTATGATAGTATACATAACCAACCAAAAAAAAAAATCTACCAGGGAACTCCTGCACTGATAAACACCTTTAAATGAAGAAGCTGGGTACAAGATTAACTCAAAAAGTCAGTAGTTGTCATATATACAAAGTATAAACGGGCTGAGAAAGAAATCACAGAAACAACACCCTTCACAATAGCCACAAATAATATATCTTGGGGTAGAGAGCCTGCCAGTACCGATTGGACCAAGAAGTGTCTCTATCCCCATAGCTGAACACCCCAGCCTCTTGGCTTTGGGCCCAGGGCCAGAACCCAGTGCCCCCACACCACCACTCATTGCAGTCCTAGTTTCAGGCCAGTAAGCAGGTCTCCTGCAGACAGCTCAGTCTACCACCATCCCCCACTAGATCCTGTAACCCTCAAACCCACCTCCCCCAAACTCCACACTCTCACAGAGACTGCAACTGCTCCCTGAGACAGAGCCCGCCAGCGCCAAATGGACCAAGACACAGAGCCTCCTAGCACCGATTGGACTAAGAGCTGCTCTCTGAGACACAGAATCCATCAGCACCGATTGGGCCAAGAGCTGTAATTAGACCAAGAGCTCCCATTGGACCAAGAGTATCAATCAGACCAAGACAGCCCCCCCCCCCGTAGACACAGACACTCTTGCACCAAGTGGAGGAAGAGATGAGTAGATGCCAATACAAAAATACAGTCAACAACATAAAGACAAATATGGCCCTATCAGAACCTAGTGGTTCTACATCAGCAAGACCTGAATATCCCAACTCAGAAGAAACAGAAGAAATCGACCTTAAAAAATGACTTTAAGAAGATGATAGAGGCCCTTAAAGAGGAAATGAAAAAATCCTTTAAAGAAATGGAAGAGGGGGCTAGAGAGATGGCTCAGTGGTTAAGAGCACTGACTGTTCTTCCAGAGGTCCTTAGTTCAATTCCCAGCAACCACATGGTGGTTCACAACCATCTGTAATGAGATCTGGTGCCCTCTTCTGTATACATAATAAATAAAACTTTAAAAAAGAAAAAAACAAAGAAGAAAAAAATTATTTAAAAAAAAAAAGAAATGGAAGAAAAGACAAAAAATTGGAAGAAATCAAAGAAAGCCAAGAAAAAGCAATTAAACAGGTGAAAGAAACAGTTTAAGATTTGAAAACTGAAATTGAGACAATAAAGAAGACACAAAACAAAGGAATTCGGGAAACGGAAAATCTGAGTAAATGAACAGGAACTATAGATGCAAGTATAACCAACAGAATACAAGAGACGGAAAAGAGAATCTCTGGGGTTGAAGATACGATAGAGGAAATAGATTTGTCAGTCAAAGAAAACATTAAAGCCAAAAAGTTATAACATAAAATGTCCAGGAAATTTGGGACACCATGAAAAGACCAAACCTAAGAAAAATAGGGATAGCAGAAGGAGAAGAATAACAACTCAAAGGCACAGAAAATATACTCAACAAAATCATAGAAGAAAACTTTCCCAATCTAAAGAAAGAAATGCCTATGAAGATACAAGAAGCTTACAGAACACCAAATAGACTAGATTCAAAAAAAAAGTCCCCTTGCCACATAATAATCAAACCAGTAACATACAGAAAAAAGAAAAAATATTAAGAGCTGCAAAGGAAAAAGGCCAAGTAACATATAAAGGCAGACCCATCAGAATAACATCTGACTTCTCAATGGAGACTATGAAAGCCAGAAGGTCCTGGACAGACATTTACGCAGACACTAAGAGACCATAGATGCCTACCCAGACTTTTATATCCAGCAAAACTCTCAATCACCATAGACAGAGTAAACAAAATATTTCATGATAAAACCAGATCTAAACAATACCTATGAACAAATCCTGCCCTACAGAAAGCACTACAAGGAAAAATCCAACCTAAGGAAATTAGACACACCCATGAAAACTCAGGCAATAGATAATCCCACACCAACAAATACCAAAGAAGAGAAACACACAACACTACCACCAAAAAATAACAGGAATTAACAATCATTGGTCATTAATATCCATCAATATCAGTGGTATCAACTCACCTATAAAAAGACACAGGCTAACAGAATGGATACAAAAACAGGATCCATCCTTCTGCTGCATACAAG
>LZPO01017455.1:54730-68089 GCA_001675575.1 Neotoma lepida
AGCTGAAATAAAGAAGTATTTATTTTTCAATGTGATAAAATAGTTTACATAAAAGAATGATTTTATTTAGTCATTTATTTTTGTAGCTATATCCTGACGTATGTAAAAATAGCTTTGAAAGGACTCCAAAATTATATTTACTACATATACATATGCATACACATACACACATACACATACACATAAATGACACTTGACAAATATCAACCAGTTTTGAATTAAAGTAAAGGTTACTACACAGTCAGCACATAGTCTATGTATGTTTGAATTATTTACACAGTAAAAGGAAAAGGAAACACTAGGAAAAATCCCAGTGGTACTTGTACCCTATATATGTACCATGATTTGAATGAGAAATGTCCCCCACAGTCTTAGGCATTTCAATACTTGGTCTCCAATTGGTGGCATTGTTTGGAGTGTCATAGGAGGCATGGACTTGCAAGGAAATACGTCAATGGGAGCAAGTATTGAATTTTAAAAGCCTTGTACCATTTCAAGTTTACTTTCTCTGCTTCCTGCTTGTAATTTTAAGATATGAGCTCTTGTTGGGCAGTGGTGGCACACACCTTTAACCCCAGAACTCAGGAGGTAGAGGCAGGTAGATCTCTCAGTTCGAGGCCAGCTGATCTACAGAGTTCCGGGAAAGCTAAGGCTCCACAGGGAAACCCTGTCTCAAAAAACAAAACAAAAGATGTGAGCTTTCAGCCTGCTGCCCCAGCCCCCATGCCTACCACAATGGTGATAGATTCTTACCCCTCTTGAACTATAAACCCAAGCAAGCCCTTCCTCCTATAAGTTGCCTTGGTCATGGTGTTCCATCTCAGCCAATACAGCACGCAGGGGAAAAGCCTGACTACACCCTCACTACACCAGGCTGAGAAGGATGTATTTACAGAGTGAGCTGTGTTTCTCAAAACAGTTCTAAGCTACAGTCCTAATGCCAGTTTGGTTTACAATCTCAGATTGTAACCATAACTCTAAAAATAGGTTTAGTTGGGTTGGATTTTAGACATTTACTCATATTGCTCAGACTGGCCTCCAATCCCTGGGCCCAACCAATCCTCCTGCCTCAACTTTCTGAGTAGCTAAGATACATGTGCGATGACACAAAGTTTAAAGAGGTAACTAGCCAGGCCTGTAATCCCAGCATTTGGGAAGGGGAAGCAAGAGGATTAGGAGTTTAAGACCAACTGCAGGTACATAGTGTGTTCAAGGCCAGCCTGGACTGCATGAAATCCTGTCTCAAAATAAAGAGGTAACTGAAAAAGCAAAGTCACAAGTCCTGTGTGACTGGCATCCTTAGAAGAGGAGATTAGACATAGGCAGGGATCCAGAGAGGAGGGCCTGGAGCAGACCCCCCTCACAGACTTCAGGATGAACCAGCCCTGCTGACTTCTGGATCTGCAGCTTCTATCCCCACAACTGAGAAAATTATTTCTGGTGTTGAAGCCACCCAGTGTGCAGTACTTTCTTAAGGCACCCCTTGTGCTTTTATTTATGTTACTATAACAAATACCTAGGGGGTTGATTTATAAACAACAGAAATGTGTTGCTCAGAACTCTATGGGCTGGGAAGGCACCTGTAGAATCAGGACTCGGGGAGGGCTACTCTCTGCTTCACAGACCGTACCTCCTTGCCTCATTTACACATGGCAAGAGTGAGAAGATACCTTCTTAGGCATCTTTAATGAGTTCTAATCCCATAAATGGGGGTGGTCTCATGACTTGAAAAGACCATACCCGTTAATACAGTTGGTGTATTTTACATTGTAATGACAATGCATTTTAATGACATTTGGTGTCAAGTTCCATTCTGTGAATTCAAGGGGATAAAGACGTACAGACCACAGTACCTAACAGAGCAATATAGAATTCCTGATTTGCCAGCAAAGCCCTGGGGTCTTTCCTCATCACTCACTCTGCTATTTCCCACTGAAACAACAGCCTGATAACTCAGAGTCCACACCAAGCAGAACCCAAACAGTTGGCACTTGGAGCTCTGACTATCTGAAAGCAGTGCCTCGGGTCCTCAAGTGTCACTCATCTGAACATCTAGAATTCAACTGTGACACTTGTTGGCCTTCACTTTCCTCTGTGCTTGCTGGGATTTTTGTCTCAAAAGTTAATAAGAGCTGGGCATAGTGGTGTACGCCTTTAATCTCAGCACTCAGGAGGTGAAGGCAGGCGGATCTCTGTAAATTCCAGGCCAGCCAGGGCTGCCCAGTGAGCCACTGCTTCAAACAAACAAAAAGAAAATGTTAATAAGATATGGGAGATAGAGTTGTTAGGTTTCAAAAAAACGCAGGACAAGTGGCTAATTGAGATGCCTGTTTAACATATCAAAGCCCACACTGACTGGCCGGCTGTTACAGAGTCATCCTGGCTGGCATACCCTGCTCCCTACCCTCAACCTCCCAGCCCTGAGCTTCCATTCCCTTCCCTATATAACTCAGCCATCTTGGCTACATGCCCCCTCAGTGCTATTGGTCTCTTGGTTCCTATGCAGTCTTCTCTTCCTCTCTTTTTTCTCCTCCTTTCTCTCCTCTCATAGCTCAGTTCAATTTGCCCAGTTCAATCTGGACCCTTCCAGATGCCTCTGTCTGTCCTGTCCCTCATATCTATAATAAACCTTCTCCTCCACCATACCTAGGAGCATCATATCCTCATTTTTCATGCAAGGATATGCTGGAGAGAAATAATATAGCTATGGGGACTGGAGAGTTGACCCAGCAGTTACGAGCATTTGTTGCTCTAGCAGAGGACCCAGGTTCAGTTCCTCGTCCAAACATGGTGGTCACAACCANCTATAACTCCAGTTCTAGCAGACTTGATGCTCTATTCTGACCTCTGCAGGCACTAGGCACATATGTGGTACACCTACTTACATGAAGACAAAGAACTCATGCACATAAAAAAAGTAAGATAAATTTTAAAAAGGAATTTAGCTTATAAAACCTCATAACTAATCTTTATTTACATTAATAAAACTATTTACTAATATTTAAAAATATAATTGTTATTAAGGTAGAATGCAGTCATATTCAATTATTGAATTATTTAAACAACTTCAGATTTGATAAATGCACCCTGCCTCTCTCTGGAAGGAAATTCCAACAATCCAGTCATCAGTGGTTTAGTGCCCAGTACCCACAGGGCCTCTGCAATCTGCTGTGCACAGTTTTGACCTTCCATATGAAAAGAGAGATGCTGCCTCTGCTCTAACGAGCTTTTCAAGTTCATCTCATTTAGTATGATCTGGCACTGCCATCTCAATTCCTTATGATACATTATCTCATAGCAGCCAAACCATGTACTGTAAATATGTCCTTTCACAGCTGGGCCGTGGTGGTGCATGCCTTTAATCCCAGCCCTCGGGAGGCAGAGGCAGGTGGATCTCAGTGAGTTCCAGGCCAGTCTGGTTTACAGAGTGAGTTCCAGGACAGCCAGGACTACACAGAGAAACCCTGTCTTGAAAAACCAAAAAAATAAAAACAAAATGTCTTTTCACATATGATGAAACTCAGTAAGTAACTAGCCCAAAGTCACAGGAAGTTGAAGGGGCAGAGTTCTGAATCAGAGCTTAGTACTTTTCATTCTCACCACTAGCCCACAGAAGTCCTTATCTGTAATGGGTATTTGTTCCATCTATGACCTTGGGGTACCAGTCTCTTGGCTAGCTCAAGACCTGGGGAACATGTATGTAGGTCCCTTCTGTTAGAGGTTGATTATAAATTATATTAGGGTTGAGGACGGAACAATAAAATATAGACTCAGGATTCTCTTTTGGAAAAAAAAAAAGTGGGACTAGATAGGATAGGATAATAAGGTAGACTATTGTATCTACTTATAAACTAAATTAGTAACTATCAGCTTTAGATAATTTGCATTGGTATGAATTCTTGTATATTGATACAAATGTAAAATTATCTTTCTATTCCTGTTTAAGATAATTTGTATATTGATACAAATACAAAACTATATTTACCATATTGCACATATGTTCCTACTCCTGTTTGGAGTATTTTATATATTGATACAAATGTAAAATTATATTTTTCATACTATATGTATGTTCTACCTCTGTTTAGGATATTTTATATATTGATACATATTAAGGATATTGTTGTCATATTGCACTATANATTTCTACCTCTGATTAAGATATTTTATATATTGTCACAATTTTGAGGTCATTGTCCTTATACTGTACAGCTGTTTACACATTGTTTACTCTTATAGTGTGAAGCCTTAGTCTTTAACTGTACAGCTGTTTACACATTGTTTACTCTTATAATGTGAAGCCTTAGTCTTTAAGTTATTTAGGTTAATAAGATTTACAGGTTAATAGAAATCCATGCTTGTCATATTTATAGTCACATTAATTAGGTTTTCTAGATATACAGAAATATATGCCAGATGGATAACTAATCTTCAAACACTTCATAGACCTAGAGAATATGGCATTTAAATGTTCTAATAACTTAGAATTCTGTTGACATGAGACACGATTGCTCCTGGCAGCACCAATCTACTCCCAAGAGGATGTTGGGCACCAAAGACACTCCATATGGAGTTTATCTTCCTCTTGGCAAAAAAATGGCCTGTTGGGCAAAGAACTGCCCTTGCCTTAACTGCTGACAGTAAGCCTGCTTTCCAATCCAGATGAGCAGGACACAAGGAAAAGTGACTGCTGAACCTTGCCAAGACAGAGTAATACAGTCTTTCAAAATATCCTGCTTCTGAAGATGGTCTGTCAGATATTCTAGGCCTATAGCCAAAAAAATGGATACCCCAACAGTGCTGAGAAACATTAGGTGACTGTCCAGGCTGACAGCTGTCTCTGTCATTTCTTGCCATTTTTCCGAAGTTGCTCACTTGCACTTCCTGTTTTCTCAGGTAAAATTTTCCTTCTCAGGTCTTTGATGGGGTTGAAGACTAGGTAGTTACAGCTACAATCCTCTCATATCTTGGCTAAGAACATATCAGGTACTAGAGTTAGATTCTTCAGGATAGAATAGCTATTGAGTAATCTCTGTAATTTGCCATTTACCTGTAGTCTGGACATTTAACATGTGTTTCTTGCTTGATGTTGTTCTTGTTGGTTGTATTCCCATTTTTGTTTATGTTATTACCTTTTCCTTCTGCTGGAAAATACTTAATAACTGTTCTTATTGTATGTAGTTTTGTATTAGGTTTAGAACTTTCTTATTTAGACAAAAAGGGGAAATGTAGTGTATATTCGTTCCACCTATGACCTTGGGGTACCAGCCCCTAGAGCCTGGCCTCTTGGCTAGCTTAAACCTGGGGAGCATGTATGCGGGTCCCTTCTCTCTCATGCTCTTGGATGGTGGAGATCGAATCCAGCAGCGTGAAGCAGCGTGGAACCAGTTTTCAGCCTTCCAGGACTCTGTGACTGAATCTGCCATATCCTATATTAGTGAGTCCCCCCCCCAATATAATCCTTTAATAAATAGTTCCTTATCAGTTATCCACATATTTTCTGCATTATTTATCTTCAGAAGATATTTATCTTTGGGGGTGTCTGGGGGTTCTCAGAGCTCCTCTTTAACTCTTCTGGGTAAGACACTGAACTTAACAAGAGCAAGTAGTCCAGCTACTAAATAACTGTTTCNGGAGCTTCTGGTAGTCCAAAACCCCTTGGAGCACACGTCAGGGCTGAGTATGTGGCTGACTCACTTCAAAGGTTAAATCTTCACTGTCAATTTGACTGGATTGACGATCACACCCTCTGCATTTGTGAATGTTTCTAGAGAGGTCTAAATGGTGAGGGAAACGTACCCTGAATATGGGCAACACCATCCCTTGGGTTGGGGTCACAGGCTGAGTTGAAAGTGACCTGAGAACCAGCATTCACCTGTTTCCTGACTACAGACATATGACCAGCCATCTCTCCTGTTGTCACAGACAGAGCTTATTCTTGCTGCCAAGGTTTTCTCAGATGATAGACTGGACACTCAAACTAGAAGCCAAAATAAACCCTTCCTTCCTTGAGCTGCCTATGTCAAGTAATTGATAGACCTTTCAAACATTTCAAACCTTTCAAAGGCAGAGGCCAAAGTCTGTTGGCTCCGAGAGGAACACCTGGACTCTCCTGCCCACCCCAGGCATTGAAAGTTTGGCTGCAGGAACTTGGCAGCTCACCTTGCTTGACCTCCAGCTCAGACCACATATATTCAAGGAGGTCCATCTCTTTTTACCATAGCCCTGCTTTCTGATTTTCTGGTGACATTCTTTTCTTTTTTTCAATCTTTGCTGTGGTTCTTAACCCCTGTGTAATCTAAAGGCCCTATAATCCTAAAAACCAGTCCTGCTGGCCAGCTGTCCAGCAGAACAGCACTTGGAAAGTAAAGTCATGGGACTGAAACCAGAAGACAACCTATTCGTGAGAAGAGCAGCTGGCAGCTGGAAACAGACAGAGAAAAGGAAGGCAGGCTAGTCCCTATTTCCTACAGGATGGCTGGACTGAAGATTTCAAAGTCAGTCTCAGCCNGCCTAAGACCCCCTGCCCTCTCTCCTAATAAAGGAGTCAGTGCTTATCACAGCTCCCACCCTTCACTGAGGGGCTTTATGGGGGTGAACCATGGAAAGGAACTTTGAAATGGAAAGCAATCAGGAGGGGAGGGGAAGGATCCAGGCCCACAGTCAAGAACAGACATCGTGTAATTCCACTTTCCAATTAAATACCAGAGAAATACCCCTAAGGGTTACATGTTTTTATTAAATTATTTTATTCCTTTTTAGATGGCACAAGGAGGGCATATATTTTCATTGAAAAAATAGAAATCACACAATTCTAATACATATACAGAATGTATACTATAATATAGTAGTCACAAAATTCTAATACATATACAGAATATATGCTATAATATAATAGGCACTTTCAGCATAATCACTTTCAGCATTTCATATGCATGGTTTTCATGCACAAAAGGCCAGATAAAACACATTTCCAACAACAGAGCATGTACATCTTTTTCCTCATCAACAAACTCACTATTTAATCCTTCTAAATNGCAAAGGTATGCTTCATCATATGCACAAAAGATAGCAGTTTAAATCAATTCCCTGTCTCTAGTTTGCTTGTAAGAAAACTTAAATTCCTTTTGGAGTATGAAGCAGAGACTAAGGAGGTGATAACCCACCCTATTTAACANTCCTCAACCCCATCATCCCACCTACCAACCCACCGTCTCAGTCCACCTTGGCTATTCCACATTTCTGTACAAGTTTGCTTAGGATTAACCTGGCATAATTTCAGGTGCTTCATTGTGTGTGCTCCATCCATAAATGTGTTACAGGTCCTGTCTTACTTGTTTTTCCTCTTCTGATCTCTTAAAGAAAACAGATCCCAGCTGAAGGCAAAATAGGTGGCTTCATCTGGAGTGTACTTGCATCATGTGGTATTGTATAGTGGAACTCAATTTCCCTATTACATTGTGAACATGCACACACCAGCATTGGAATTTCCTTCCAGCTTAGACTGGGGCCCTGCAACTGGCTATCAGGGAGTTCAAACATCTCTACAGTGAGAG
Organism: Neotoma lepida; assembly: GCA_001675575.1. Lineage (NCBI taxonomy): Eukaryota > Metazoa > Chordata > Mammalia > Rodentia > Cricetidae > Neotoma > Neotoma lepida. The sequence continues at coordinate 62,287 of LZPO01017455.1, forward strand.
GGGATAAGACAGGGGTAAAGAGGAAGAAATGTTAAGACATGAACATATACACAAGTATACATACACTAGTACAAGCCTGCTCCAGAGCCTTTACACTGGGAGATAAAAAGTGTCCATAAAAAGACAAAGTCATAGCTCCCACTTTTCAGAGGAAGAACAGTTGGAACCTTCAGGCTGAACATGGTGAGTCTCACTCTGCCCCATTTGACACTGCATGCTAATGTCAAAGGAGTCTGAGAGCACAGGGCTGATGCACCTCCTCAGTTTGGGTTTTGTTGTTATTTTGTTTTATCATTTTAGATGGGCTTTTGTGTAGCTCAGGCTGGCTCAAACTCACTATGTAATGGAGGAGGAAAAGCTCATGAACTCCTAATGTTTCTGCCTCATTTCCAGAAGTTAGTGCTAGGATCATAGGTGTGTGCCACCGTGCCCAGAGAATGCAGTACTGGGGGTTAAATTATGCTCTACCAACTGAGCTACAAGCCTAGTCAAAGCATAGCTTCTTTTTGTGTGTGTTTACAAGTGCAAAAGAAATAGAGAAATTTCTAGATTCATCCAACCCACCAAAATTAAACCAAGAAGAGATTAACATAAACAGACCCAAAACAAATGAGATTTAAACCGTAATAGAAAGCCTCCTATCTTTAAAAAAAAGTGTTCAGATGCACTCACAGAAGAATTCTACCAGACTTTCAATGATTTACAGCCAATTTTCTCAATTATTTTTTAAATAGAAAATAGAAGGAGCACTCCCAAACTCCTATGAAGCCAGTATCATTCTAATATCCAAAATAGGCAAGGGGAAAAAAAACAGAAAAGAAAACTACAGGTCCATATCCCTGATAAACATAGATTCAAAAATTCTCAATAAAATATTTGCAAACCAAACACAGACATACATAAAAAAGATTATCCACCATAACCAAGTTAGTTTAACTCAGGGATACAAGAATAGTTCACAATATATCAATAAATGTAACAAACCAAATAAATGGACTTAAAGGCAAAATTACATGGCCATCTCAATAGATACTGAAAAGGCCTTTCAGCATGTCTAAAAAAATCTAAAATCTTCATGATAAAAGTCTTAGAGTAGGACTGAGGAAATACACCTCGATATAATAAAAGATATATATGAGAAACCCATAGCCAACATCCTAGAGGGAAAACTTGAAACAATCCCACTGAAATCAAGAATGAGACAGGGCTTTCTACTATCTACTTTTCAATATTGTATTTCAAGTACTAGCTGGAGCAACTAAAGCAAGAGAAGAAATAAAAGGGATACAAATAGGAAAAGAAGAAATCAAACTATCCCTACTTGCAGACAATAGGCTATCATATATATGAGATCCCAAAAATTGAACCAGAAATCTTTGGGAAATGATCAACAATTTCAGCAAAGTGGCAGGATACAGAGTCAGCTTACAAAAATCAATAGCTTTTTTTCATACACCAATAAGAAACAGAGAGGAGATCACAATATTCTCAAATAGCCTCAAAGAAATTAAAATATCTAGGAATAAACCTAGTCAAGAAAGTGAAGGACCTCTACAATGGAACTTTTCAATCTCTGAAGAAAGATCCAGAAAGACATCCCATATTTGTGAATTGTGAAAATGACCATTCTACCAAATGCCATTTACAAATTCAATACAATCCCAGTCAAAATCCCCATCCCATTCTTCACAGGAAAAAAAAAAACCACCTAGAAGTCATATGAAATCATAAAAGGCTCCAAATAGACAAAATAGTTCTGTGCAAAAAGAATAAGACTAGATAGATAACTGTCTTCTTTCTATTGCTGTGAGGAAATATCATGACCAATAAGCAGGAGGAAAGGGTTTGTTTGGCTTATACTTCCATATCTCTGTTCATTATTAAAGAAAATCAAATAGGGAAGGAACTTGGAAGCAAGAGCTGAGCAGAGGCCATGATGGCTGTCACTCATTGGCTTGCGTCCATGGCTTGCTCAGCCTCCTTTTTTGTAGAACCCAGGACCATCAGTGCAGGGATAGCACCATCCACCATGGGCTGGGCCCTCACCCATCAATCACTAATGAAGGAAATGCCTGACAGCTGGACCTGATGGAGGAGGCATTTCCTCAATTGAGGTTCCCTCCTTTCAGGTAACTCTAGCTTGTGTTAAGTTGACATAAGACTAGTCAGCACAACTTGACACACAAACACATCACTATTAAGCCACAACCTTTCATTTCTTATTCATCCCCAAGATCTCACATTAAAATCATAAATAACTTTGAAAGTCCCACAGTCTTTACAAATTCAAATACATTAAAATTTTAGTCCCTTTAAAATAGCCAGTCTCTTAAAATCCAAAGTCTTAAAATTCAAAGTGTCTCAACTGTGGGCTGTAGCAAAATTAAAAATAAATACTTTCTTACTTCAAGAGGGAAGAAGTAGGGCAGAGTCACAACCAAATCTAAGCAAAACCAAACTCCAAAAGTATATGTAACTCAATGTCCAATATCTGGATCCACTCACAATCCTCTGGGCTCCTCCAGGAGGCTTGGGTCACTTTTCCAGCTCTGTCTTCTGCAGCACACACAGCTTCTCTTCTAAACTGAAGCTGGCTCCACTCCAAGGCTTCTACTGTTCTTGGTGACCATCCCATGGTGCTGGCATCTCCAAAATACTGGTCTTCTACTGCAACCTCTCAGGCTCTCTTCACAGTACCAAACTTCAATTTCTCTGGATGATCCCTTCAGTCCTGGGTCTTCAACTGCCACTGAGGCTGCACTTTACCAATGGCCTCTTCTGGCCTCTCACAGTGCTAAGTCTCAGCCACTGTCAATGACCCCTTCATGCCTTCAAAACCAGTACCACCTGGGTGACTCTTACACTACTAAATTTGGCTGCCACCATGAGATAACAACCTCAGCCAGTTCTGAAACACAGCTTCTGTGTTCTGACTCTGAGGAAACTTTTCCCAGAAGTGTTCACTTCAATGATGCTGGTCTCTTCTTTATCACCACTAATTTCTTAGCTCCAGCTGACCAGCATCAATTGTCCCAGTAATGTAAAGCTTTCACTTCAATAGTGCTGGACTCGTTAATCACAGCTGACTCTTCAGCTCCAGCTGACCAGAACTATAGGATCTTAATTTGAAATAGTAAATGGCTCTGACAGGGTCTTTGCTTCCTTCTGAAACTTCACAAGACAGGCCTCCATCCATCATCTGCACTACTCTCAACATTTTTATCTTCCAAGCTACTAAAGAACATCCCGGGCTGGAGAGATGGCTCAGAGGTTAAGAGCACTGACTGCTCTTCCAGAGGTCCTGAGTTCAATTCCCAGCAACCACATGGTGGCTCACAACCATCTATAATGAGATCTTGTGCCCTCTTCTGGCCTGCAGGCATACATACAGGCAGAACATTGTATTTGTAATAAATAAATTTTAAAAATGTCTTAAAAAAAAAGAACATCCCATTGAGCTCTTAACATGTAGTGACTTTTCTAGCCCAAAGTTCCAAAATCCTTCTACAATCCAAACAGAGTCAAGTCTATCACAGCAATACTCCACTCCCTGGTACCAGCTTGTATTAGTTAGGATTTCTATTGTTTCAAGAAAATACCGTGACCAAAAAAGCAAGTTAGGGAAGAAAGGGTTTTTTTTGCTTACACTATTCTAGATCTCAAGATATATTACAGATCATTGTAATAAAAACCAATGTGTTACTGGCACAAAAACAGACATATAAGCCAATGGAGCAAAATCAAAGACCCAAACTATAACTAGAGCCATCTAATATTCAATAAAGATGCCAAAAACATACACTGGATGAAAGACAGCACCTTTGACAAATGGTGCTGGGAAAACTGGATGTCCACATGTGGAAGAATGAAATCAGATTCATATTTATCACCTTGCATAAAAAGTAACTCCAAATGGATCAAGACCTAAATGTGAAACACTGAAACACTGAAAGTTCCAGGAGAAAACAAAGGCAGTACCCCATNGGATATAAGTGTAGGAAAGGACTTTCTGAATAAGATTCCATTTGCCCAGGCATTAAAGCCAACAGTTGACAAGTGGAACCTCATAAAACTAAAAAGCTCCTACACAGGTAAAGAAACAATTCAGTGAAGAGAAAGTCCACAGAATGGGAGAAAATTTTTGCCAGCTATACATATGACAGACGATTAATATGCAGAATATATAGAGAGCTCAAAAAAACAAAGAACCACAAAACCAAAAGACTCATTCAAAAAATTGGCTACAGATCTGATGACTAAAACAAACAAATGCTGGAGAGGGTGTGGGGGAAGGGAACCTTCCTTCACTATTGGTGGGATTACAAACTGGCCCAGCTACTCTGGAAATCAGTATAGAGAGTCCTCAAAAAGCTAAAAATAAATCTTCCTTGGCATATGCCCAAAGGACTCCACATCCTACTCCACAAATGCTTGCTTAGCCATGTTCATTGCTGCTCTATTCACAATAGTTAGGAAATGGGAACAATCTAAATGTTTTTCATCCGATAAAATGTAATGAAAATGTGGTACATATACACTATGGAATACTATTCAGCTGTAACAAAAAATGAAAGTGTGAAATTTGTAGGTAAACAGATGGAACATGTTAAGTGAGGTAACACAGACCCAGAAAGACAAGAATCACATGTTCTCTCTTATCCATGGTTCCTAACTCTAACTCTTAAAATGTGAGTATACAACCTGGATTAACTGCCTAAAACAAGAAAGTAAAAAGAGACTGGGGAATGGAGGGAGGCAGTACAGAAGGGAATAGCAAGGTACAAGTGATTTGAAGGGAAAATGAGGAAAATGGGGCACTTGAATGAGAGAAGGAGAGGTATATCAGAAGGAGAGTGAGAAGGAAGAGTAAAATAACAATAAGGACATCTGAAAAAGTCGTAAGGAATCATATTATTATCTATTTACTTAAATTACATACACACACACATACACACACACACACACACACACACACACACACACACACACACACACAGTTTAAATAAAAGTTCCCCACCTGGACTGACAATGCTTTCCCCAAGAGCCATAGATTATCTAATTAAAAAACCCAATACCAGGCATGAGAAGCCCATTTTTGAAGTTGTCAGTTAGGGGTGGCTGAGACTCCCAAAATAAACTGTTGTTGTTGCTCTTGGTTGATTCCCAGAGATTGGAAGTAATACATGCCTATAGCTGAAAACACCATGTACTTCAGACACAGGATCCAGTGGATCTGAGCTGGATCTGACCAGAAAGCCTCCTCCCTGAGGACTAACTTCCATGGTACCAAAAAGTGCCATGCAAGCTTCCAAGTGAGAAAAACAGCCAATAGTCCCAGCCAGCTATGAGGTCTATGAACTACAGCAATGACTAGCACCATACAATAACCCTAAGAGTGTAATAGTGGCAGAAATATCCTGAAGGTAACCAACAGCTCTCTAATCACACTTAAGACCTGCTCCACAAGAGGGAAATCATGCCTGGTACTAGAAACCTTGTCAACTACACAGAGCTGGTAAGGTCACAGACCTAAAAGGAGAACCTACAACTAACCCCTACTTTACTAAAGCAGCATAATTCCTAGCTACATTCTAAATATTTATCCTTACACCCATAGACAAGTGTAGCTCTGACCTTCATCAGAGAAACTTCCCTATGCAACAGACAGAAACCATTACAGAAAAACACAACTGATCAAAACGCACCATTGTGTGGTGCTCAGCCCCAACCCATACATCTGCAACACAACTCCTGCATGTAAGGCTCAGAGAACATCTTGGAAGAGGGGACAAAAAGACTGTAA
>LZPO01017455.1:89523-114438 GCA_001675575.1 Neotoma lepida
AAGAGTAAGCAAGTGATGTTTCGTGTGTTGACTGAAATGGCTGAGCCAGTCACAGCATCTCTATCAGGCATCTAGACTAGAACAGCCAGTGGGTATGTGCCATAGTCACTGTTTTGTTTTTGTTTTTGTTGTTTTTTTTTATGGTACACAACATGGTGCCTTGCACACAGTACATATTTCTAGATTTGTTGAAGTCAGTAGAGCAGATAGCTTTCTACACCACTGTGGGGACAAAGCACTTAAGGCAATGTGGTCTCACTTCTGTAAACTGGATGCGGCAGATCTAAGAATGCTGCCCCAAGACATTTGTGTAATCCTAACTGGTTGTCCTTAACAAGGTAAAGAGAGGACAGGCTGCTGAATAGTAGTAACACAGAGAACTATAGATTGCTGCTTTCCCACCTTCCAAACAAACTCCATGGGTGTTATCTGAATATAATAGCTAAGTTCTTTCCTATGCAAAGTAAGATAATAAAAAAGTGAAACATGGCAACATTCTAGCAATTGAGTGAACTATAGATATAGCTCACTTTGAAACAAGGATGGGTGGAGGATCCTGGCAAATTTAATTAAATTCTCTCTTTTGTGTATGAAAGCTACAAGCACACTTTATGCAATAATAAAAGACCGGAAACAACACAATTGTCCAGCTGTACAAGACAGCCACAATGGAATACTGTACAGCTGAAAAAAGCAATGACAAGTTGCTTTGTATGTTAATAACAATCCCTGAAATATATTGAGGCTAGTTGTTTGTCTGATGAAATTAATTTTAGCTAGAACAAAAGTATAAAAACTGGATTTATTAAGAGATAACACCAGATGTTGGTGGTGCACACCTTTAGTCCTAGGATTCAGGAGGCAGGGGCAGGCAGTTTGCCAGTAGCACAGCAGCCACCAGAAGGTCTTTCACTTATCTAATTGTAACTTAGTACCTAGTGATTAAACCGTGCACCATGGCGCTCTCCTCTTGCCACCACTGAGAACCACCAGCATTTCCAGACTCCATGTGTGAGTGAGATAACCTTGGTGCTTGTCTTTGGGTGCCTGGTTTTTCATTAGTTGGTGGATATTTAGATTGTTCTCTGTCTTTTTGTTTTTTTTTATCAATAGTGCTCGATGAACCTGGGATGTAGATATTTCTCTAACAAACTGATTTTATTTCCTTTCAATATATACCCTAGTGGGACTGCTAGGTCAAATTGTAGTTCTATTTTCACCTTTTTTTTTCCCTTTTGGCTTTTTTAAGATAGGGTCTCACTTTGTAGCCCAGGATAGCCTGAACTCACTATATAGCCCAGGCTGGCCTCAAACTCATGATCCTCCTCACTCCACCTCCTGAGTGCTAAAATTACACTTGTGTACAATTCTTAGTTTTCTGAGGACCTGCCATATTATTTCCATAAGGACTGTATTCATTTACATTTCTACCAATAATGTGGGCAAAGGCTCTCTTTTCACCACATTCTCTCCAATACTTACTATCTTGTATCTTTTTGATGAGTTATTCTTATGGGGGTGAGGTGGTATTTTGCATTTTCCTGATAGTAATTGAGAAATGTCATATGTGTGTATGTCCATGAATGTGTGTGTGCAGTTATAGTTATTACCATGTTCCAATTTCTCCTTTATATTTGTCTACAAGATTGACTACTTATATTTGTCTACAAGATTGATTGATTAGTTAGACAGGGATTTGCTTTCATGATTTCTCATTGACTGAGTATGGGGCTGAGAAGGCAATCTGACCCTTTTCAGGGACTATGAAATAACTGTATTCATGTTTACAGCACAGAAGAGAGGGTTATGCTCTTCTGCCACAGAGCCACTGTCATGGACATTCTCTACCCTTCTCTCCTTTCTCTCACTTCAGCCATTGCTCATGCATTAGTTTAGTCACTCCTTCCCTTCAAGCTAAAACTCATGTAACTAGACAGTTCCTCTTCCTAAAGAGCCAACCTCCTGTAATCTTTATGTTGTAAAGTCTATAATGAGCCTTGTTACAGATGTTGGTCCTTGATTGGCTGCATATACTTACCAAAGGATTCTGAAACTCGAGTGACATTTATTTATAACAATATTTGTTTATTTATTTTGTGTGTATATGTAAGTGTACCACATGCATGCAGGAGCCATCAGCAGTCAGAAGATGAGGCAGATTCCCTGAAACTGGAGCTGCAGATGTATGAATCACAATGTGAGTGCTAGGAATCATTGAAACTAGGTACCCTTCAAGAGCAACAAATGCTATTAACCACCAGCCCCAAGTTACATTTACTGCTAACAAATATTTTGTAATTTTCAATTTATGNGAAAGAAAGACAATATTCCATGACCCAGGGAGGCAATTTTTTTTCTTGGAATTTAAAACGATAGTAAAATTACAGTATATGTCAACCTTTACATAAGACATGAATTTAAGGTTGAAAATTTAAATCAGACAAATTTAAGTTTAAAAATTTACAAATATATCCCCTAAGTAAAAAGATGTCTCACTTGCTTCCTGTAGCTCACCATGTATTATTATACTTTGTTGTTATGAGTGAATAACTTAAAAATGCTAACATGGAAAGGCACCAAAGCTACACAAAGAAACCTTGTCTCAAAAAAAAATGCTAACACAAAGGTTATGAAAACAAATTGAATAACTATGCCTCAGGATTATAAGAATTTTTTTTACTCTCCCCCTCCATCCTGTCCCCAGCTTGACCAACCCAATCTCTCATGTTCCTATCTCCCATCCCCTCCTTTCCACCACCTCCTGGCCCCAGTTTACCCAGGAGATCTCATCTATTTCCCCTTCCCTGGGAAATCCATGTGTCCCTCTTGGGTCTTCCTTGTTACTTAGCTTCTCTGGGGCTGTGGATTGTAACCTGCTTATTCTTTGCTTTACATCTAATATCCACTTATGAGTGAGTACACACTGTGTTTGTCTTTCTGGGTCTGGGTTACCTCACTCAGGATGATTTTTTTCTGGTTCCATCCATTTCCTTGCAAATTTCATGATGTCACTGTTTTACCACTGAGTAATACTCCACTGTGTAAATGTACCACATTTTCTTTATTCTTCAGTTGAGGGGCATCTAGGTTGTTTCCAAGTTCTGGCTATTATGAATAACAATGTTATTAACATAGTTGAGCAAGTGTAGTATGATTGAACATCCTTTGGGTATATGCCCAACAGTAGATTCTCAGTTTTCTAAGAAACTGCCATACTCATTTCCAGAGTGGCTGTACAAGGTTGCCCTCCCACAAGCAGTGGAGGAGTGTTCCCCTTACTCCACATCCTCTCTAACATAAGCTGTCATTAGTGTTTCTGATCTTAGCCATTCTGACATTCTAACAGGTGTAAGATCTCAGAGTCATTTTGATTTGAATTTCCCTGATTGTGGGAGAATGTTTTGTCCAGGTTCCACCAGGCCCCACGTGGTCCCACAGCCACTCAGACCCAAGTAAACACACAGAGGCTTAAATCAATTACAAACTGAATGGCCTAAATGGCTCAGGCTTCCCATTAGCTGGCTCTTACATCTTAAATTAACCCATTTCTATACATCTGTACTTTGCCACACGGCTCATGGCTTACCAGCACCTTTACATCTTCTTCTCCTGGTAGCAGCTAGCAGCATCTGCCCACTCTGTTTTCTCCTCCTTCTCTCTCTAGTTAGAATGTCCCACCTATACTTTCTGCCTGGCTACTAGCCAATCAGCATTTTATTTATCAACCAATCAGAGCAACACATTTACAGCACACAGAACAATATCTCCATCACTTGATAGCTAAGGATGTTGAATAATTGTTTCTTAGCCATTTGAGATTCTTCTGTTGAGAATCCTCTGTTTAAATCTGCACCCCATTTNTTAATTGGATTATTTGGTATTTTGATGTCTAGTTTATTGAGTTCTTTATAAATCTTGGAGATCAGCCCTTTGTCAGATGTGGGGTTGGTGAAAATCTTTTCCCATTCTCTAGGCTGCCATTTTGTCTTATTGACAGTCCCTCTTGCCTTATAGAAGCTTTTTAGTTTCAGGAGGTCCCATTTATTAATTGTTGATCTCAGTGTCAGTGCTACTATATTCAGGAAGTTGTCTCCTGTGCCAGTGCGTTCAAAGCTACTTCCCACTTTCTCTTCTATCAGGTTCAGTGTAACTGGATTTATGTTGAGGTCTTTGATCCACTTGAACTTGAGTTCTGTGCATGATGATAGATATGGATCTATTTGCATACTTCTATATGAGAACATCCAGTTATACCAGCACCATTTGTTGAAGATGCTTTCTCTTTTTCATCGTATGATTTTGGCTTCGTTGGCAAAACTCAGGTGTTCATAGGTGTGTGGATTTATGACAGGGTCTTCAGTTTGATTCCATTGGTCCCCCTGTCTGTTTTTATGCTAATAACAAGCTGTTTTTATTACTATAGCTCTATAGTAGAGATTAAAGTCAGGGATGGTGATGCCTCCAAAGGTTGCTTTATTATACAGGATTCTTTTTAGCTATTCTGGGTTTTTTTGTTTTGTTTTGTTTTGTTTTTCCATATGAAGTTGAGTATTGTTCTTTCAAGGTCTGTGAAGAATTGTGTTGGGATTTTGATGGGGATTGCATTGAATCTNTAGATTGCTTTGGTTAAGGTTGCCATTCTTACTATGTTAATCCTACCTATCCAAGAGCATGGGAGACCTTTCAATTTTCTGATCCCATCTTCAATTTCTTTCTTCAAAGTCTTAAATTTCTTGTCATACAGGTCTTTCACTTGTGTGGTTAGAATTACCTCAAGACATTTTATGTTATTTGTGGCTATTGTAAAGGGTGTTGTTCCTCTGATTTCTTTCTCAGCTCATTTATCATTTGTATATAGGAGAGCTACTGATTTTTTGAGTTAACTTTGTACACTGCCACATTACTAAAGGTGTTTATCAGCTGTAGGAGTTCCCTGGCAGAATTTTTTGGGTCACTTATGTATACTATCATATCGTCTGCAAATAGCAAAAGTTTGACTTCTTCCTTTCCAATTTGTATCCCCTTTATCTCCTTTTGTTGTCTTATTGCTTGTAGCAGCACAGGTCCATAGGGTCAAGGCAATTGGCTCAAACCAGTTGCCAAGATGTGAACATAATGTACTTCCTTGTGAGCCAACCTGGAGTCTGCCTGAGGGCTTAGCAACAGGTGCTGTCAGAGTTCCTGGTCACTGTTAGAGTTCCTGATCATGCCCAGCCAATGAGGGACAACCATGCAATGTCACCAGATTGAGACACAGCTTAGATTCTGGGAGGAGAGTATATAAGGCCTTCCCCATTATTGAATAAACGAGTCTGATGTTTGCATTCAACCGACTTCCGGTATCTGTGCTGTTGATGCTATGCCTTCTTACCCTCCTCCCCCAGGGGAGCCATAAGGATCCGGCAACATCTGGCACCTGAATGTAAAGCTTCTGTTACTTTTTGTTTCTCGGTGCAGATTCTGATCATCTCTCTCCCTTCACTCATGGTGCTTGAGAGTGCCCCTAAGATGGTGTGTTTTGGTGCGAAGGCTCCTCAGTGTTGTGTTCTTTCGGTCCCTTTGGCAGGTAAATGTTGGGACCCCCATTTATTTCCTTCTTTTGTGTTGTCTGTCACGTTTGTCTGCCTGTCCCATTAGGAGGGCACATTTTTCTTTTATCTGTTTCAGTTCTCCTGGCACCTCCACATAAGGATTGACCCCCCTCAGGAGGTGGAACCAAGGCTTGGCTCCTGAACACCATCCCTCATCTGGAGACACTGTGTGGGCATATGGCTGTGACCTAAAAAAACTTCAGAAGGCCCCCACTAAGCACAAGACATAAGGATCCNATACAAATTTTCACTCCTGTTGACTGTCATCTTCTCTCTGACTGTCGTTTACTTACTGTTTCCCTCTGAAAGATGGGTAATCTTTTCATCATCCCCACTGTAAGATGAATTGCTAAACAGTCTTATTAATAAAAAAAAACCTGGAGCCAGATATTGGGGTAAAAACTGAGAGATAAGTGAACCAGAAAGAAGCCAACCATGTTATTTTTTTTCTTCGAAACAGAGTTTCTCTGTGTAGTTTTGGTGCCTTTCCTGGAACTCACTCTGTAGCCCAGGCTGGCCTCGAACTCACAGAGATCCACCTGCCTCTGCCTCCCGAGTGCTGGGATTAAAGGCGTGCGCCACCACCGCCCAGCTGCCAGCCATGTTCTTACTGCTAGAAATCCTCAGTCAAAGAGAGACCTACTTCTTGTATACCTACACCTATATTCTTTCTGTGCCTGCCATCTCATTTCTTCTCTCTGCCCAGCTACATCACTTTTCTCTTTCTGCCCAGCTCTATCACTTCATGTCTATCTGTACAGACCTCTATGGTTGACTAGCACTGGGATTTAAAGGCATGCTTGGCTCTGTTCCTAGTGTGGCCTTGAACTCACAGAGATCCAGACGAATCTCTGACTCCTGAATGCTAGGATTAAGGGCATGTGCTACCACTGCCTGACCTCTATGTTTAATATAGTGGCTGGCTTTTTCCTCTGATCTCCAAGTAAGCTTTATTGGGGTGAACAAATAAAATATTACCATACCCCACCACTTCCATGTTGGATATTTCTATGATATCTGACGATGAGGAGACAGACAGTTTGGGTCCAGTGGAAATCTGTCAAGGAGAACATAGCTGTCAATTTGGGCCCTGAGATACCTATAAAGGAGAATGTAGCTGTCATTAAGTCATAGGCTGTTCTCCACTCTGCTCTACCACCATCGTGGGTGACTACAACTCCACTGTGGTATTCTTGGGGTGACCTACCCCAGTACCTCCCTGCCTCAGGAGGTGGCTACTATCCTGTGGTGCCAGGCATCTTATAACTCTCATAGCCTGTGCCATGGTCAGTCCATAGGCCCATAGAAGCCTTCCCAGTCAATGTGGGCCCAAATGCCAATGCCCAACCCTGGATTCCCACCCCCGTAGCTGATTTCTCCCTCATCCTGAAGGCAGCCAATGAGTCAGGCCCAGATTCCTCCTACTTTCAGCAGGTCCTTGTTCAATAGTCCATGTAGTTACAAACTTATTTCAATTGGTATCATTTGCTTAAAGCTGTGTTGAAGCCTGCAGTCTTTCTCAGTTAGAGATCAGCCTATAATGATCAGGCAGAATCCCAGGCCCAGACGAACATCTTACCTAATGTCCAGGTGACCTATGATATGCTCACAGGGTGCAGAGAATATGTCCATCCTGTGCACCAGGCACAGATTGGCTTGAATGCCTATTTTCAATAGGTCTCAGACCTGGCCCTCAAGGCCTTTAGAGCTTGTATTCCTGTGGTGGTATTTTATCTATGTCCCCCAATAAAATTTATCTGAAGATCAGAGGAACAAGGTCAGCCACTAGCCTTGCAAAATTAGCACATGCCCTTAATCCTATCACTTAGCAAGCAGGGTCTGTCTGGATCCCTGTGAGTTCCAGGTTACACTAGGAACAGTCAAGCGTAGAGACACACGCCTTTAATCCCAGCATCAACCATAGAATTCTGGAGGTCTATACAGACAGGCAGGAAGTGACAGATGGGCAACAGGAGGAAGTGATGTAGCTAGGCTGAAAGAGCCAATGGGAGGACAGAACAGAAAGGGATATAGATGTGGAGGTATAAGGAAGTCACTCACTCTCCATTTTGGGAGCGGTTGTGGCAATCTAAGGTGAGGCTGGTAGCTGTTCCTAATTCCTCTGATCTCTGTCAGAGTTTCACTCTGCCTCTTTGTTTTATTTAACAAGACCATTTAGAAAATCTGTCTTACATACTCCCCAGGACCGCTTGGCTTATTGTGGCTTTCTGGGTTCCTGGAAGATTTATCATACCACTGGCATCCCCTACAATCTGCAGGGACAAGTCATTGTAAAGAAGACCAACAGAGCTCTTAAGGAGCTGTTGATGAGGACTATTTTGCCAGAGGCTAGGAGAGATCTGCATCTGGCCTTAACAGAGGTCCTTTCCCATATGAACTTTCTCAGTTTTGATGACAAGGGGCTCAACCCTGCCTACAAGCACTGGGCATCTCTACCAAAGAACACACCCCTGCTCCTGGTCAGATGGAGAGATCCTATCTTCCTCCAATGGTAGCTGCCAGCCCCCTACTAACCCATGGGAGAGGGTATACTTGTGTTTACCTCAGAGTGCCACTATGTCAATATGGGTCCCAGCAAGAGATGTATGCCTGGCCACAGATTAGCCTGCTTCCACCAAGGAGGAAATAACCCAGGATGGGTAATGTATATTCTCCCCTTTCTTGCTCTCATTGCCCCTCTAAAAGCTGAAGACTTGTGGACCCTCACTTTTCCTCATTTTACATGATGTCTTTTGAGATGAAGAATGCTAGTTTAGCACACTGGGAGCTAGATAAATATGTTAAGGGCCCATGGTCAGCTAGGTTTCTATATTATTCATTATGGCTAACACTCAAAATTTTTCAGTCAAATCAGACAAGGGCAGAGGTTATGGCTTTTGACTATTTTTTGAAAAGGTTTGGCATGATATAAAAAGACTGTTTGATCCCTCCTGGATTTTCACTTATGTTTTGATTGCTGGGGTGGTGCTTTTAATCTTCCTCCTTTTTAAGTGTCTCCTACAGCACACCCAGCAACAACAGGTGGCCACTAAGGCAACTCTACACGTGTTAATGGCTCTTAGACATCTAACTCATAGCCCTCCACAGGAGGTTATGCATGCCTGGCTTTCTGAAATTCAAAAGGATACTGCCTGACCCTCCCTGCCTAGGGTGACTCCCCAGGGATGAACACTCTTCGAGGGCTGATAGTCAATGATGGGTAAGAGCTTGTTTGGCAAGCCAACCTAAGACAGGCTACAGTTCAGTTGCTGACTCCCCTGAGGTGGGGTCAACAAGGCTGGAGCAAAGAACTCCGACTCCCGCTGAGCACTCATGTAATAAAACAAAGGGGTGGATATGTAGTAGCACAGGCTAACAGAGTTGAGGAAATTGGCAAGTTGCCAAGGCATGCACATAACATATTTCCTTATGAGCCAACGTGGAGTCTGCCTGAGGGCCTAGCAACAGGTGCTGTCAGAGTTCCTGATCATGCCCAGCCTATGAGGGATGATCACACAATGCCATCAGATTGGGACACTAAGGTGGGGATTTAAAAAAGGCAACTCCACGTAGTTAAAAGGAGATTTATTTGAGGTAACTTACAGCCAGTGAAGGGGTTGGTTACAGGATTCGGGAGAGGTGAGGTGCAGTCCAGCAGGGTTCTCTGGAGAAGTCTGACTTGGTCTGCAGTCCAGCATCGAGGATCACAAGGAACCAAGAGGGCTGGCACAGATGGATCTCCAGTCTTAAAGGCTCTCATCTTGGTCTGCCCCAGGGGGAGGTCATAGGTAGGCATGGCAGTTACTGGAAGCCTCACTAGGGGTAGTGCTTCCAGGTCAAAGCTGGAACAGCTACCCACTACAGGACACAGATTGGATATTGGGAGGAGAGTATATAAGGCCTTCCCCATTATTAAATAAACAAGTCTGATGTTTGCCTTCAACTGATACCTGGTGTCTGTGCCATTGATGCTGTACCTTCTCACCCCCTCCCCTGAGGGAACCATTAGGTTCAAGCAACAATTATTCTAGCTAGAACTTCAAGTACTATATTGAATAAATATGGAGAGAGTGGACAGCCTTGTCTTGTTCCTCATTTTAGTGAAATTGCTTTGAGTTTTTCTCCATTTAATTTGATGTTGGCTGTTGGCTTGATATATATTGCTTTTATTATGTTTAGGTATGTTCCTTGTATCCCTAATCTCTCCAGAACCTTTATCATGAAGGAGTGTTGGATTTTGTCAAAGGCTTTTTCAACAACTAATGATATGATCATGTGGGGGTTTTATTCTTTCAGTTTGTTTATATGGTGGATTACATTGACAGATTTTCATATGTTGAACCATCCCTACATCATCTCTGGGATGAAGTCTACTTGATCATGGTGGATGATGTGTTCTTGAATTTGGTTTGCCAGTGTTTTATTGAGTATTTTTGCATCAATGTTCATGAGAGAGATTGGTCAGTAATTCTTATTCTTTGCTGCATCTCTGTGTGGTATGGGTATCAGGGTAACCATGACCTCATGAAAAGAACTTGGCAATGTTCCTTCTGTTTCCATTGTGTGGAACAATTTGAGGAGCATTGGTATTAGCTCTTATTTGAAATTCTGATAGAATTCTGCACTGAAGCCATCTGGTCCTGGGCTGTTTTTGTTGTTGTTGTTTAGAGACTTTTAATAACTGTTTCTATTTGCTTAGTGGTTATAGGTCTATTTAAATTGTTTATTTGGTGTTGATTTAATTTTGGTAAGTTGTACCTATCTGGAAAATTGTCCATTTCTTTTAGATTTTCCAATTTTGTGGAGTACTGGTTTTTGAAGTATGACTTAATTAATGATTGTCTGGATTTCCTCAGTGTCTGTTTTTATATCCCCTTTTTTGTTTCTGATTTTGTTAATTTGGATATTCCCTCTCTGCCTTTTGGTTAGTTTGGATAAGGGTTTGTCTATCTTGTTGATTTCTCAGAGGACCAAATCTTTGTTTCATTGATTCTTTGTACTGTTCTCTTTGTTTCCATTTTGTTGATTTCAGCCCTCAGTTTATTTCCTGTCATCTACTCCTGGGTGAGTTTGCTTCTTTTTTTTTTTTCTAGAGCTATCAGGTGTGCTGTTAAGTTGCTAGTGTGAGATTTATCCAAATTCTTTATGTAGGCACTTAGTAGTGTCCCATAAGTTTGATTATGTTGTGGATTTATTTTCAGTGAATTCTAGGAAGTCTTTAATTTCTTTCTTCATTTCTTCCTTGACCCAGTGGTCATTCAACTGAGAGTTGTTCAGTTTCCATGAGTTTGTAGGCTTTCTGCAGTTTGTGTTGTTCTTGAACTCTAACTTTAACCCATGGTGATCTAATAAGATACAGGGAGTTATTCCATTTTTTTTTTGATACAATGTTTCTCTGTGTAGCTTTGAAGCCTGTCCTGGAACTTGCTCTGTAGACCAGGCTAGCCTTGAGCTCACAGAGATCTGCCCATCTCTGTGTCCCAAGTTCTGGGATTAAAGGCATGTGCCACCACCGACCCATTAATTTTAACAGTTTTGTTGTTGTTGTTGTTGTTGTTGTTTGTTTGTTTGTTTTCTCTGTGTAACAGTCCTGGCTATCCTGGAACTCGCTCTGCAGACCAGGCTGGCCTTGAACTCACAGAGATTCACCTGCCTTTAGCGCCTAAGTGGTGGGACTAAAGATGTGTACCACTACCACCCAGCCCAATTTTTTTGTATCTGTTGAGACTTGCTGTATGACTGAGTATGTGGTCATTTTAGAGAAGGTTCCATGAGGTGCTGAGAAGGAGGAATATTTTTTGTGTTTGTGTGAAATGTTCTGTAGATGTCTATTAAGTCCATTTGAGTCATAACATCTGCTAGTTCCCTGGCTTCTCTGTTATGTTTCTGTCTGACAGACCTGTCCATTGGTGAGAGTGGAGTGTTGAAGTCTTCCACTATTAATGTGTGGAGTTTGATGTGTGATTTAAGCTTTAGTAATGTTTCTTTTACAAATGTGGGTGTTCTTGTATTTGTGGTATAGATGTTCAGAATTGAGACCTCATCTTGGTGGATTTTTTTCCTTCGATGAATATGAAATGTCCTTCTCCATCTCCTTTAATTAATTTTAATTTGAATTCTATTTTGCTAGATATCAGGATAACTACACCGGCTTGCTTCTTAGGTCCATTTGATTGGAATATCTTTTCTCAACTCTTTACTCTGATGTAACATCTGTCTTTGAAGTTGAGGTGTGTTTCTTGTATGCAGCAGAAGGATGGATCCTGTTTTAGTACACATTCTATTAGCCTTTTTATTGGTAAATTGAGTCCACTGATATTAAGAGATGTTAATGACCAGTGATTGTTAATTTCTGTTTTTTCTTTTGGTTTTGGTGATAGTGGTAGTAGTGGGTGTGTTTCTCTTCTTCGGGTTTTGCTGGTGTGAGACTATCTATTGCCTGTGTTTTTGTGGATGTAGCTAACTTACTTGGGTTGGATTTTTCTGTACTTTCTGTAGGGCTTGGTTTGTGGATAGGTATTGTTCAGGTATAGGTAAAAATCTGGTTTTGTCATGAAATATCTTGTTTTCTCTGTCTATGGTGATTGAAAGTTTTTCTGGGTATAGTAGTCTAGGCTGGCATCCGTGATCCCTTAGTGTCTGCAAAACACATTTTAGAGTCTCCACCGAGAAGTCGGGTGTAATTCTGATAGGTCTGTCCTGATATGTGACTCAGCCTTTTTCCTTTGCAGCTTTTAAGATTCTTTCTTTATTCTGTATGTTTAATGTTTTGATTATTATGTGGCAAGGGGACTTTCTTTTCTGCTCCAATCTATTTGGTGCTCTGTAAGCTTCTTGTACCTTTATAGACATGTCCTTCTTTAGGTTGGGAAAGTTTTCTTCTAAGATTTTGTTGAATATGCTTTCTGTGCCTTTGATCTGGGATTCTTCTCCTTCTATCCCTATTATTCTTAGAATTGGTCTTTTCAAGGTGTCCCACATTTCCTGGATGTTTTGTCTTAAGAATTTGTTGGATTTATCATTTTCTTTGACTGATGAATCTATTTCCTCCATTAAGTTTTCAATGCCTGAGATTCTCTCTTCTATCTCTTGTATTCTGTTGGTGATGTTTGCACCTGTAGTTCTTGTTCACTTCCCCAAATTTTCCATTTCCAGAATTAGGTTTGTGTCTTGTTGTTTCTATTTCAATTTTCAAGTCTTGAACTATTTCCTTCACCTGTTTGATTGTTTTTTCTTGATTTCTTTAAGGGATATATTTTTTCTTCCAATTTTTTGTTTTTCTTTTCCTCAATTTCTTTAAGAGAATTTTTCATTTTCTCTTTAAGGGCCTCTATCATCTTCATAAAGTTAGTTTTAAGGTCATTTTCTTGTGTTTCAGCTGCATTGGAATATTCACGTTTTGCTATTGTAGGATCACTGGGTTCTGGTGGTGCCATCTTGCTCTTTCGGTTGTTGAATTTATTCTTACACTGGCATTTACTCATCTGTTCTTCCAACTGGTATGGGTTGTGCCTGTGCTTGTGCCTGTTTTTCCAACTTGTGTGGTTTGCACCTGTGCCTATGTAGTCTCCTAGGGTTACAGGGGAGGGCTGGCCATGGAGGAGGATGTTCAGGTGCATGGAGTTTGGTAGTGGAGTGGGTCTTGGAGGGACAGAGTCCAGTGGGTGGCAGGGGTGATGGTGCAGCCTAGAGGCAGGTCTCTCATCTGCTTGCCACCTGTTGGGGACTGCATCAGAGTAGTTAAGTTCCCGAGAGGCAAATATTTTAAAGCTTGTTACTAAATTGTCTCATGATTTTAAAGCACTTACTATAAGGATTTTTGTTCTTATCAATTATTAGATGTACAATATTGTAGGAAAGAATGAATTGGATGCTTTTTTTCTAATTTAACTTTTTATTGATTTTTTTTGTGGATTTCAAATCATGCATCTTGATCCCACTCATCTCCCTGTCCCTTCATATCTGCCCTTTGTCCTAGCAATCTACCCCCAAAGATAAAATTTATAAGGNAAGAAAAAAAAGAGAAAAATCTCATCCCGTAATGTGACACAGTGAACCACATATTATACCCTTTAGTCCATACATCTTTATTTGCAAGTGTTCATTGCAATGAGTCATTGGTCTGGTTCTAGGTTCCTGGTTTCTGCTATACTATCAATACTGGGCCCTCACTGGGACTCCTCTTGGATATTCTGTTGTTGTTCTGTGTCATGGAGATCCTGCAACTTTAGGGTTGTGGGAGCCCACAGAGGTTTCCTAGTGAGATCTGAGCTTGCTTTACCAGCAGGGCTGCATGAGAGGATGATTGGACTACAGACCTGGGTACCAGGTATTTGGAAGGATCCACACTTGGTTGTATCTAGCAAGGGGGAGGTCTTTTGCCTCACCCCTTGGCATTGTTATAAAAATTCCTTTTGAATAAAGTTCTGGGCCAGTGGATAAAAATCCAGGCCCTCCGGAGGCTATCCTGTGTTTCTGTCTATTTCTTTCCCCTCTAGCCTTCTATCTAAATCTCTTATCCCTTTCTCCTCAAGAATACCCAGGTAAAGGTGGGGGTGGGTCCCCCACATAGGATTGTAGGACCAGTCCCTTCACATGCTCCAGGAGATCATAGGTGGGTGGATGTTGGAATGGGCCAACTCAGCCGATTCTGGGCCTGGGTAGTTGCTGAGTTGGTCATCTTGCCAGCTCTCCCTCATTCTCACAACCAGGGTGAGCACTCCAGCACTGCTCCAGCTAGCTCACCCTTATGCCCTAAGAAGCAAGGAGTGGGGCTGGTTCTCCTGCTTTCATGTCCTCAGGCCTGCTCACTCACACCTACACCACCAGGGCCAGCTCTACTGTGTTGTCCATGTGAGGTGCAGGACCACACTCCTGAGTGCTGCAGCTGGTGCAGGGAAAGGACAGCTCTCCTACCAGCCACAGGCACTGAGGGGTGGAGGGAGGGAGGACATCTCTCCCTAGCCCACCACCTATGGCAGATGAGGGATGGGGTCAAATCTCTCATGTTCTCAGGGCTGGCTCATGAGTACCCCTGTCAACAGGGTCAGCTCTATTGTGGTGCCCAGGCAAAGTGCAGGCCTGATATCCTGAGTGCTTCAGTTGGTGGGGGGCTGGGTTAGCTTTCCTGCCAACAGCTGGTGGCCAGGGAAAAGGAAGGGAGGGAAAATGATTTGGATTCTTAACTATGGGGTTACTCTCAGAGGCTATGATTTCCCAAGTTGTACACTAGACTTTACACACCCTGTGTGCCCCCCCAATTGCTCATGAGTACTTTATTTAATTTTATTATTTTATGTGTACAAATGTTTTGCCTGCATGTATGTATGTATACCACTCACATGCCTGGTGCTCTTGGAGGTTAAAAGAGGGCATTGGATCTCCTAGAATTGGAGTTACAGACAGTTGTGAGCTGCCGCATGCATTCACTGGGAATTAAGAGCAGTCAGTGTTCTTAACCAGTGAACCACTCCAGCCCTCACATTTTTTTTAATTTTTGAGAATTTCATACATGAGTATACTGTTTTTAATTAATTTCCATCACTCCCTCTCTCCTCCAACTCCTCTCATGTCACTCCCACCACCATACCCACAGTTCCTGACCTGTCCATCTATACACACACTTAAGTGCGGGTGTGCTAGTGCACTCACATACACACTACTGAGTCCAGTTAGTTTTGCCCATATGTACATATGTTTAGCACTGACTATTTAGGCTTGGACAATTTATCAGAGTGCTTGTCCCTGAAGAAAACTCACTCTTCTTCCTTCTCTCAGCTGTCATTGACTATCTGGCTATTCAACTAGGACTGGTCTTGTGAACCTTTCCCATAACCATGCTGACATCTCAACTGGTGCAGACAACCATGCTTTTGAGAGCTCACATATGAAACCTCTCTGTCATGTCCAGAAGACACTACCTCACTGCAATCCTCCCAGTCCTCTGGCTCTTACAGTCTTTCCACCCCCTCTTCCTGGATGTTCCCTGAGCCTTGGTTGTGGGGATTGTGTTGAGTATGTTCCAGTTGGGGCTGGACACTCCATGGTTACTTCTTCTCTGCATTTTGACCAGTTTTAGTTGTCTGTAGTAGCCCCTGTCCACTGCAAAGTGGAGTTTCTTTAATAAAGGGTGAGAGTGCACTTGCCTATAGTATAANGATAAATATTTAGAAGGCAGTTGGGATCTGTATTAATTTACCAAGATGATAGTAGTAGGGTCTCCTTTAGGATCTAAGATCTCTCCAGCCACATCTTTGGCTAGGTTTACAGTATCAGGTGTGCCTTCCCTCCTATTGTGTGGTCCTGACATCCAACTAGAAAGCTGTTGGTGATCCCTAAAACATTAGAGCCATTATGCCGTTGCTGGTTCACAGGACATATAGCTGCATATCACTGTTAATAACTCCCATATATCCTTCTCTTGATCAAGTAATGGATGTGAAAAAAACACATCTACTTCATACATACTTAGCAAAACCCCTGTAATGATTATTCTTCACTGTCAACCAACCAGATTTGGAATAGCCTGGGAGACACAACTCTGGATGCGACTTTGAGGATGTTTCCAGAGAGTTTTTGCTCAGGAGGAAAATCCCATCACAATTGTGTATAGTATCATCCTATGAGCTGTGTCAACCAACCAGATTTGGAATAGCCTGGGAGACACAACTCTGGATGCGACTTTGAGGATGTTTCCAGAGAGTTTTTGCTCAGGAGGAAAATCCCATCACAATTGTGTATAGTATCATCCTATGAGCTGTGTCCTCTGGACTGAATAAAAAGGAAAGGAGGAAGCCCACAGAAGTCTGGCACTTCTTCTTCTCTGCCCAGATATCAGGTCCCCAGCTGCATGTTCTCCATTTCTCACCATAATGGGCTGTGGTGGCTTGAATAAAAATGTCCCCCATAGCCACATAGGGAATGGCACTTTTAGGATGTGTGGCCTTGTTGGAGTAGGTGTGGTCTTGTTGGAGAAAGTGTGTCACTGGGGGTGGGCTTTGAGGTCTCAGATGCTCAGGCCAGGCCTAGTGTCTCTGTCTCTCTTCCTGTTGCCTGCCAATCTGGATGTATAACTCTCAGTTCCTACTCCAGCACCATGTCTGCCTACATGCTACCATGCTTCCTACCATTATGACACTAGAGAAAACCTCTGAACTGTAAGCCAGCCACAATTTAATATTTTCCTTCATAAGAGTTGCCATGGCCATGGTGTCTCTTCACAATAGAACCTTAACTAAGACAGGGACCATATTCCTTCAAATGGTGAGCCAAAATAAACCCTTTTTTCCTTAAGTTGTTTTTATCAGGCATTTCATCACACCAGTGAGAAAATTAATTCATACAACCCCCTTGAGAGAATATTGCAAATAGTTGCAGAATTAATTTCCCTCAAAAACCACACTTTAAAGAATATAGCTAACCTGTAGGAAACTGGACAAACACCTAGATTGCCCCATTGAATGTCCAGTGGATCTTCATATGCAAATGCCTTGCTCACTAGAGTCCTCTTAAGTCCTTCTTTGGCTGTAAGTCAAATTTACCTGGCATCCCTAGTTTCATCTATTTTCATGATTTCATAACAAGAGCTAAGAATATTTTGCCTTTATAAGAAAAAATCTGTTAAAACCAGATTCTGTCTGATCCCATTTATAGAAAATGTTCTGGAATTATGGGCTGGAGAGATGTCTTTGTGATTAAGAGCACTTGTTGCTCTTGCATAGGACCTATGCTCAGTTCCCAGAATCTACATGGTTCACAACCCTCTGTAACTCCCGTTCCAGGGGATCCAATGCCTTCTTCTGACTTCCTTTGAGACCAGGTATATATATGGTGCATATACATACGTGCAGGAAAAATACTCTTATCTTGTTAAAATAAAATAAATGAATCTAAACAATTTTATTAAGAAAGCAAAGTGTCTAGAATTAATTTTTGCTAAGGTCTGGGGAGTTTGGAGGGATATAGGTGTAAAGGCTTCTGGATATATGGTATTCCATAATGTCTTATAATTGGGGTGATGGTTCTACAATTCTGTGACTAAAGTCATTCAAGTGCATATTTTTAGATGGGCAATTTGTATGAAATGTGAATTGTATCTTCGTAAAACTTTTTGTTTTNTAACAGGTAGTCTAGGCTGACCTTGAATTAGATATGTAGCCAAGGATGATTTCTGGTTATCCTGCCTCTTTCTCCCATGTGCTGGGATTGCAGTGTTAGGGCTTTGTGCATGCTAGTCAAGCAGGATTCTATCAATTGAGCTACTTCCTGGGAGGCAAGGTGAAGGATATGTATGTCTGTGCTCACCTGTGCTCACTATGCAGAGGCCAGGGGAGAACATCAGCCCTATCATTGGATGCCCTTATTCCTTTGAAACAGAATCTCTCACTGAACCTAGAACTTGCTGCTTCAGATAGACTGGTAGCCAGCAAGCCCTAGTAATCCTCCTACCTCAGCCTCTCCCAGCCCTGGGGGTCACAGCTGGCTGTGTGGCCAAGCCCACTTTTTCACATGATTCTAGGATGGAACTCAGATACCTGTGCTTGCTTACATATGGAGCACTCTTACCCTCTGAGCCATCCCCTCAGGCCTAACTTTATTGTTTTAATGGGCTGAATCTGATGATGAACACTTGTAATCTTAGCTTGGGAGACTGAGGTAGGAAGATTATGAGTTCAGGGTCAGCCTTGGCTGTACAGTGAGTTTGAGGTCAATCTAGGCTAAATATCAAAACCCAATGTTAAAACAAAACAAGAATATGCATGTGAAACTGAGTAAGGTAAGTACATGGCTTCACTATAATAAAGGAGAAAAGCCATTTTTTTTTTACTACCAACAAAGAAGAGTCTAGTCTCTCATCCTATGTACTTTTACTGTATACACAGTGTCTATTTTGGTCATTTTCATAGTCTTGTTATAGTTAGTGAGCAACTATGAAGTCAGAAACCACAGTGAGGCCCTGGCTACCATGTATCCTTCTTTTCAGTCAACAATAAACATGACTAATGTCACCATGGCTCAATTCAACCACACACGTGGACTCAGGAAGTTTGGGACATGTGCTGGGGCCTGGCAGGCTGATGAGCTGGAGGGACAGTGCTTGGCTAAACTTGGGTTTCAAGACTGAGGTGTTGGTGGAGGCTGGAAAAATACCATCCCAGACCCTGGAGTGGAAAGTTACTGTCGAAGTAACTGAGGGAAAAAGGAGTTTTCTAGTTTGGCTAAAGATAGATAACAGCTGGGAATTTGTGAGAACAGATTTTAAGCCCAGCATTTCCTAAATAACTTCCAGCCCAGGATTCCTCTTCTAATGCACTCTTGTATATGATTTTGCTGTTATGTTTGAGACAGGCTCTCACATAGCACAGGCTGGCCTCAAACTCACGCAGCCTGACTTGTGTTTCTCTTGAGTATTAGAATTACAACCATATGCTTCTGTTCCCAATCTGTGGGGTGCTGGGGATCAAACCAGCACTTTGTGCATGCTGGACAGGCAGTCTAGTGTTGAGCTAATCTCAACTCCTGCACAAGCTTTTCAAAGGCAACCATATGAAGGCAGGGGAGAGGGACCCAAGAGGGATCTGTGAGGAAGTAACTGCACTGGAGGCAAGTGGGGCCAGGAACACAAGAACATGAGACAATTTCCCTCTGTTACTTAGTAATAGGCATAAAACTTGACCAAATAAGCCGAGAACAGTGGCTAATGATTTCTGCTTTACCCCCACTGTCTGAAACTCACTCAGTAAGTGACTTGTATAGCCATAACTGCAAGGAAGTCTGGAAAATGTAGTTTTAAAATCGTTAGCCTCTTCAATGCAGAAGGATACCCTAGGAAAAGGTGGGAATGGATGCTGAGTGTCAGTCATTTCCAGTACAAGCAATGGTTAATAATTGTCTTTGTCTGGGTTCAGGGGTAACTTTGACTTGGTTCTTTTCAACTATACCCAAAATCAACTGTAAGACTCAGTATCCTTCTCTTCCCCACTATCACATTAGGAGTCTACACACACACACACATACACCAGGGCTAATAAATCAAGGAGAAATCCTCCATAAAGAATAGTGAAGACTCAGACCCAACATCTTCTGCCTGTCAGACAACAGAAAGCTTGATGTTAGCAAGTGTAAGCCCTCTTTAGACTTGCCAGGAGGCAACTAGCATAGCCACTTAGTACAGACTAAAGTTAGAGCTTCCTTAGATATAGGTTGGCACTCAGCTCTAGCCCTATCTGCATGTCCCTATGTCTGCACTATTACCTCCCTTCTATGTCAGCCCTCAGCCTGTAGAGTCTTTTTCTAGACTTGCTAATGAGCTTTGCTGATGTCCTCTCCATTCCACTAAGGACCTAGAACAATGGTTTTCAAACTTCAGCCCTCTCTCCTTAAACCCCTGCTCATTGCTTGTTTCCCTCTGTCTCTTCTTAGCATCCATCATTTGTGCCTGTCCAACCTTCTCTACTACTTTCAACAGTTTCCTGAGCAGTGCACATATAATTATAATCATTGTTTATACTGTCTCCTCTAGGTGTACACACAATACCTCCTTAACCCTCATGACAATTCCACAGAATGGTACTTTGCTTCTCATTTACAGATGAGGGGGTAGAGGTTCAGAAGAGTCACACCACTAGAATCTGTTAATCCTAGGATTTGAGCTCAGCTTTGTTTAATTCTTGGTCCCAGGTCCTTCCCACATCTTTGTGATCTGTTTTCATCTTGTGTTACCAGCCCACAGAATAGAAACCTTCAATCAGATACCCAAAACAACTAAGAGTGAACCAAAGAAACTCCATTTCAGATGCTGATCTCTGAGCTAAAGTTTCCAAGGACTGCAGGGCTCTTAGTTCCACCCAGGGGTTCTTTCCTTCTGCTAATATCTGGGATATTCTTTTTTTTTAAATAAATTATGGTGTCATGTTGAAAAATCCTAACAAACTTCCGGCAAATGCAAAATTGTGTAGGTTGTAGGAGAGAGCAGTTATTTTGTGGAGGAGATGTCTAAGTCTGGCTGGAAACTTCTGAAAACGTAATAATAAAAGTGCTTTTTAACATCCTGTTTTTTACTCTTTTGTTGATTTTTGAGCATTTCTTCTCAAGCAAGGAGTTATGCAACAAAAATTGAAAATTGCCAAAGTTTATTATTGGTTTTATTTGGTTCCTTTCCCATGTTCTCTGCATCTTGTGTGCTCTAAGTTTTAAACTCAGGGATACAAATGATTATAAAGCACTCAGAGAGTGGCCTAGACACCATATGGGGCCAAGTGATACACCCTGAAGAGTTCATGGAGGATTACAAGGTCCACACTCAGCGGCTAGGTAAACTTTAAGCTGAGGAGCTATGAGTGCCTGTGACTACTGGGTGTTTGTTCTTCTTCCAAGACAGAAGGTTTCAGATCATTCTATCTTTCTGAGCATCTTCAAAACTCCTGTGCCTATTTCCTAGGAAAGCTCATCTGGAAAAAGAGTTAGGGGTATGGAGCCTAGAAGTAGATAGCTTCATCCAGATCCTGGTTCTGTGTCTCTCCATCTGTGTAGTCTTAGACATATTCTTTACCATCTCTGGCTCCTTGTTTTCTTACCCGTAAAGTGAGAATAACAAAGCATTGACTTCCTAGGCTCACTGTGGGAATAAATTAGTACACAGAAGTGTGTCTTTGGAGCAGTCATTGGCATGTAGTAAAGTGTTAAAGGGGCTACTAGTTCTTTTGTTTATTTTTCTGTTTTTAAAAAAATTGAACCTTAATATGTTGCCCATGCTGGCTTAAAAATCTTTTATTATTAATCATTATTATTAATTCTTAAAATTTCATCTGTAGGGGTGTTTTGCCTACATGTATGCTTGTGCACTCCATGGGTGCCTGGTGTTAGAATTCCTAGCCACTCCCCCATGACTGCACATGCACTGGTGAGCTGCCTAGTCATCCCAGGGCCTTATGTTCTACGTAATCATGCACTGTGTGATCATGTAACTTGCATGCAGCATGATCACGTAATCTATGCACATGCATGGCATAGCTACATAAGCCCATATTTGCATGTGTGGGTGGAACCTATAAAAAGTGGGTTCCACCTATCCCTCCCCTCTCTTCCTGCATGATCTTTCCATAGGCCTAAGCACTCCCCTCTGTTCCCTTCCCTTAATAAACTCTTATAGTGGGCTTTGTTGTACCTCGTGGTTTTTCTTGCATGGTAAACAGCACTGCTTAACGAATAACATTGCGCTGCTTAATAAATAACATTGGTGCTGTGATGAAGCAGGCTCTCCTAGCGCTCTGTGCCCAGGACCCTGTACGAAGGTTTATTCTATCTACGACTGCGCATTTTTACATTTGCCTGGCCACCAGATAACTTTGCACACCACCAGCTGCTTCAATTGATGAGTTTTCCCTTTCCAGCCAGCAGAAACAGGCTTCAATTCGTGGCCATTTCCCACAACTATGGTCTGAGATATCGTTCTTGCTGTTGGACCCCCGTCCTTGGGCTGAGTCCTCGGGCTGCATACACCCTGCCCTCATTTTCTCGCTTTACAAAGCATTGAATGACTTGTGCCAGTCACAGATCCTCACTTGATCTCGGGGACACCTGAGGTTGTAGTCTTGGATCACATTTGTGTTTTTATTTTTTTCTCTCTGCCACAGTCATGGGAAATAAGACTTCCTCCTATTAGTCCCCCTTCTCCTCTGAGAAATGGCCCAAATATCCCTTAGATAACAATAAAAAATGGCCACCTAATGGCTCATTGGACCCTGATATTTTATGTAAATTATCTAACTTCTGCCAGGAAATGGGCAAATGGAAAGAGTTGCCTTATATCCAACCTTTTTTTAACCCAAGTTCCAAACCTTCCCTTCTTGATTCCTTCTCTCCTGCCCATGCGTTCCTAGCTATGCAACCTGAACCTGAGGAATCTCTGACTACTGCTCTGAACCCTGCAAATGAACCTCCATCTAACTGACCTCCTGTTCCCACTCCTCGGGCATCTGCCCCTTTGGCTCCTCCCCTAGCCCCCTCCTCTTCTCCGATATCAGGCTGCTCCAACTGTCTGACTCTGACTCCCACCTTCACTCCTCCTGTCCCTTGTTCTCTAGCTGCCCTGAGGAGCATAGATGAGTTTGGGAGCAGGCTGGGATACATGCAGATGAGGTTCATCAAACTAATGCTGCCCATACACCCAGGGCTGAGGCAGTTCCCAATAATTCAAGATAAGGAAGAGAATCCATCTCATTTTTTGGAATGGCTTACAAAGGCTCTCTTAAAATATACTAGCCTAGATCCTGAGAATCCAGAGGTCAGACAGCTCCTTATGACCCACTTTGTCTCACAGAGCTTCCCTGACATCAGGGCTAAACTTAAGCATCTATCTGGAGAGAGGACTTCTGACTCTNCAGGCAGAACTCTTAGTGGTGGCATTTAAGGTGTACCATGGAAGAGATAAGAAAGCCCATAAACAGAACTGCCAAGTGCTGGCACACGCTATCTCACTGGCCACCCAAAGGCCTCCAGGTCCCTGTTTTAATTGTGGTAGAGAAGGGCACTGGGCTCATGCATGCTCTGCCCCATGCAGGCCACCAACTTGGCTTTGTCCAAAGTTTGACCAAGAGGAACACTGGTCGGCTGACTGCCCCTATGTACCTTGTGGCATTGGGGCATCAAACAAAGACCATCCTCCAGGTGATCTCCCAGGCTTGGTGATGGACGAGGATTGAAGGTGCCCTGTTCCTGGCCCCACCACAACCATCTCTCACAGGTAGGGTAGCTATTACAGTATTGGAGGTAATCTATTTCTTTCCTTCTAGACACCAGAGCCACTTAATCAGTCCTGAGGGAGTTTCGGGGTCTCACCTTTCCTTCTCATTTCCCTATTGTTGGTGTAAGGGGACAGCCTTACCTACCTCACCAGACCCCACCACTTAATTGTATTTTCAGGGGTATCCCTCTCACACACACATTTTTAGCTGTGCCAACCTGCCCTGTGCCCCTAATGGGAAGAGATTTTCTAGCTAAGGTAGGAGCTTTTATTTCATTTGCTTCCCCCATTTGCCTTACTCCAGACTTGTCAGCAGCTCCTCTCCTCCTAGACACCCAGCCTACTAGCTCTAACATTTCATTTCCCTTGCCAGCTTCTCAGGTGGACCTCAAAGTCTTGGACACCCAGAACCCTTCTATTGCTAGGCACCACCCCCCTATTATCATCCAGTTGCTACTCAGCTAATTGTTACAGGACCACCATAGAGCCAGAGGCCAAGGACCATCAGGTATACCCAGATAGTAAAGAACAGTAACAGTCCAGAGGTATTTACATCCCCAGACTCAAAAGGGTCTGGACTCTGCAAAAAACAGACTTTAATATAACAATATATCACTGTTAAATATCCTCAGCAATTGATCACCTGTGTCTCCTGGATGCTAGACTACCAAAGAAAACAGGTGCCTTGAGGTTTGTCTCAGATAAGGCTTATCTTAGGTGAAAATTAAAAGCATGTTCCAGGTCTCTCTCTCTCTCTCTCTCTCTCTCTCTCTCTCTCTCTCTCTCTCTCTCTCTCTCTCTCTCTCTCTCACTAACCAATAAAATTATGATAACAGAGTACTAAACATTATAATATCATGGCTACTAGCTCAAGATCTTAATATGTGGCTGCTTCTCAATATGTTTAAAAATTGTCCCGAGCTCCAGAGCAAGCTTGAATTCACCTGGACAGGTCAGATCCACTTCAGATAAGTATAATTCAAACTTTCCTGGTCCCAGGACCCCCTTCCCTCAGCATGGGACCCCCAGGGACCCCCACAAGGGTAAAATTTTTTCTAAACTCCCTCTTCTACCTCTCCAGCACCTTGTCAGACCCAAACAGTCACAGAGCCTGAAGCAGTGGAAGGTGATGGATTATTCTCAAAGCATCAGAGGACAATCCACTACCTCAGGACGTCCAGCTACCCCAAAAGCCCCCTTCCCTACCCCCAAAAGTTAACTGATGCCCACTGAGTCAGCTGGAAGCAGTTTTGGGAGACACAGCGCCCCCATTCCCATTCACCAGTCATTTTTTAGAAGAACAAAGAGTCTGGAATGTTAGAATTCCTAGCCACTCCCCCACGACTGCATATGCGCTGGCAAGATGCCTAGTCATCCCAGGGCCTTATGTCCTATGTAATCTGTGTGCTGCATGATCACGTAATCTATGCACATGCATGGCATAGCTACATAAGCCCATATGCGTATGTGTGGGCAGAACCTATAAAAAGCGGGTTCCAGCCAGGCGGTGGTGGCGCACGCCTTTAATCCCAGCACTTGGGAGGCAGAGGCAGGCGGATCTCTGTGAGTTCGAGGCCAGCC
>LZPO01017455.1:114528-126005 GCA_001675575.1 Neotoma lepida
CCACCTATCCCTCCCCTCTCTTCCTGCATGATCTTTCCATAGGCCTAAGCACCCCTTTCTGTTCCCTTCCCTTAATAAACTCTTATAGTGGGCTTTGTTGTACCTTGTGGCTTTTCTTGAACAGTAAACAGTGCCACTTAATGAATAACAACTGGTGCCTGAGGAGGCTAGAAGAGGGCATCAGTTTCCCTGGAACTAGAGCTACAGATGGTTGGGAGACACCATATGAGTGCTGAGACTCTAATCCTGATCCTCTAGAAGTGCTCTTAACTGTTGAGCTGTTTCTCCAGGTTTTGCCTTTAAATTCTTGATCCTCTTGCCTCAGCTTCCTGAATGCTGGGGTTATAGGCATGAAACATCATATCTGGTTCTCAAAGGTTGCTTTTATTATGATACTGATTTTGTTTTGTGGTATAAATGAAATAGTTATACAAATATACTTGTGAGCCTTTTTCTGGATTCTAGACTGGCATACTGACTCAGAAAGTCCTAGTCTTTTCTAGAGATAGACAGTAACAGCAATTCCTTCCCAACAATTTTTTTCCTTATAAACTACTTAGACCCCCTTTGCTGCTCCATGTCATATTAAAGCTCAGAGGCAGAGGTAATTTTTTTCCCTGAGACAGGGTTTTTCTGTGTAGCCTTGGCTGTCCTGGAACTTGCTTTGTAGACCAGGCTGACCTCAAACTCATAGAGATCCTCCTGCTTTTGCCTCCCAAGCTCTGGGATTAAAGGCATGCACCACCACTGCCTGACTGACCTAGGTCATTTTTAAAAGAATCTGAGCATGCCTCTAAAATATCTATACTGGGTTAGCCTTTGGGCAATCATGTGAGAGATTATTATCTAGATTGGATTGAGAAGGGAAAGTCACCTTAAATGTGGATAACACCATTCCATGGGCTGGAGTCCTGAAATGCAAGCATTCATCTCTTTCTTCTTGACTACAGATGCAATGTAAATAACTACCTCCTCTAAAGCTGCACAGAGAAACCCTGTCTCAAAAAACCAAAAAAAAAAAACCTGCCTCAAAGCTCCAAAGCCATGACCAACACCCCACCCCCTGCTGTGATGACTATACCCCTGAAACCATGAGCCCAAACAAACCCTTTCTTAAATTGCTTTTATAGTATATATTTCATGATAGCAATGGAACAAGTTACTAATAAGGTAATTCTGCCATTAACTCTTTGTAAAACAAAACAAATTACTTCTCTAGCTTTAGTTTGCAGTACTGAAATAGAATGCTTTGATCCAGAACCTCATGATTTGTGGCTTCTGAGATGCTAGGGAAACATGTACTCACCTCAGATGTCTGAAAAATGACTGCACTAAACAATGGCATTTGATAGTTGACAATAAAGCATTCCTGTTGGCAGTTGTCCTGGTTAGTTTTCATTGTCAATTTGATGCAATCAAAAGTCACCTGGGAAGAGGGAACCTCAATCATACAGTTGCCTCAATCAGATTGTCCTGTGGCCATGTCTGCGAGAGATTGTCTTGATTAATGATTGGTGTGAGAGTGCCTTGCCCATTGTGGGTGGCACCATCCCTAGGCAGGTTGGCCTGGGCTGCATGAGAAAGTTAGGTGAGCATGAGCCACTGAGTAAGTAATATTCCTCTATGGTTCCTACCTCCAGGTTCCCTGTTGGGCCCTGCAGTCCTCTCTCTGGGATGAAAAGCGAGAACAGCTTGAGGTTTCTGCATGAACATTGTGTTTTGTTCCCTCCAGCCTTGTTTGGCCAAGCAGATGCTGAGAAAAGGTAGCTCAACCTGTTTACAAGGAGGTTAGGGAGATACATTGTATTTTATCACTGCCCTTGGATGCTTTCCCTTCCCTGCTGTGGCAACGGGGGCTGTCTCTTATACACATCTAGATGTGTATAAGAGACAGGCCCTGAGCTGGCGTAAAATGGCATTTTTCCTTCAAGAGTGACCCACGTCTCTTGTGCTTCATTTCAGTCTACAGACCCTTGCCTGCCTCGTAATTCCCGATGGTGCAGGCGCCAGTTCCCTGCCTTTAGTTGCTGACCTGAATTCCCTCAACATTAGATTATGACCTGGAAGTGTAAGCAAAATAACCCTGTTCTCCAAGCTGCTTTGGGTCAGAGTATTTTATTACAGTAAGGGAAAAGTAACTAAGACAATATTGAAGCCAGCTGAAGGAGAAGAAACGTAAGAGGTAGAGATAGCAAACTCTTCTAATAGATGGTATACAGTGCCTTTTTCCAAACCCAAGGCCTGCGGGAAGCAGCATGGCTGAAATTCATCACAGCCCTGAAGGAAACACCCCTCAACAACTATGCTGTGTATAGAAATGCTACAGAAGCAAAGTGAACATGCAGAGCCCTTGACCTGTGCTTAGGAATATTTACTTGGCATCACAAGTCTAAGAGCAAGTCCCGGCTGTGCTTCCTTCTATTTGGGTGAGCTTGAGCAATCCAATGTACTTCTTTCAACTTTAGTTTCTCCTTGCATTGTAGTTGTAGTAAAAGGAATTTAAGTACATCAAGTACCCAAGACAGTTCCTGACAAAGCTCTTAATTAGCACTGATTGCTGCCATCATCAATATTTTAACAACACTTGCTGATGGGAGAAGGGTGGATCTAAGATCAGGTGATAGGTTACTACAAGGAGCCTTACCTGGCTGGACAGACTGGCTTTGAGCAATTAAGGATCCTTGGAGAGCAAACTAAGCTGGAATGATTGGGATAGCCTGGGTGGTATACTAACACCTTAAAAAAGTGTAAAGGCAAGGAGCAAGGCTCCAGTCCTGAGAAGACAAACTGAGGCAGGAGATGGTCTGATGAACTAGGTCCCTGCATGGTGGAAGGTCAGCTAAAAAGAAGGGAAGAAATGCTGCGACAAGGGAGATCTGCCAGGCTCTCAAAGCTCTCCTGTAAACCATGAAGCTAATTACAAGCTTGGTGGGGCTGAGCCTCCTAAGTCCTTGCTAAAGCAGCTGTGGCCATCAGTGACTCAATGTGAGCTGTCCCTCTGCCAGAACACAGCTCCTAATGTATGATAATCTGGTGTTCTGGGAAGCACAAGTGGTCAGGACATGGCAATCTGCAGCAGCTAGGAATGTGGAAAACATTTCTCAACAGTAACAAGGGCCTGAATGTGGAAGAAAATGATTTTTCTTATCTGCCTAGGATGTACGTGTCATCTGTTCTTAGAAAAGAGAGTGCCTAGGTTTATACTAGCTGTTTCCTTGGTTTTATAACAATGGCAGAAAACAAGACCAAATGGAAAGGTTGGAGTGTTGAGAGTAAACAAAACCACTTGGCCTGCAGATTTTGTGAAATTTCCCAAATAGTTTACCAAATATGAGAAACTCTGGGCTCAATGTTTTTTGTTTTTTTGTTATTATTGTTTTGTTTTGTTTGATTTTTTTTTTAATTTAGAGGCAACTCTGTATGTGAGTCTATTACAAACTGTGTTAGCAGTAGCCTGGAAGTCTGTATTTCAAATTTCCTGTCATTTTTCTTTTTCTACTTATTTGTTTTGGAGGCATGAACTACTCTTATGGAGAAAAAAAGAATCTCAGCTAGATGGCAGTTTTTCTATATTTCAGAGGGATTTTTCTAACTGCTTATGAGACTTTTTTGGTTTGTTTTAAAGTCTCTTTAGGCTATAGCTTAAAATATCTGACCTATACCTGTGTCTTTTTCTAACCTTATGGGCTTTTGATTTATGTTGTCTATGAGTCAACTGTCTTTTTAAGTCACCTGACTTAAAATGTGTGCCATGAGAATTTAGCTACAACTCAATTTTGAAATGAGTTTCCTGTTATGCCCAGATCTTGGGGACCCCCAAAAGAACAACACAGAGACCGAATCCTGTATGTAAAAGCAAAGAGCCTTTATTTTCAAGCTCCGAGCTTGGTTTCTTTGTCTGTCTGATATAGTGATGAGAACAAAGAGCCCTGAGCTCAGGCCGGGTAGGGTTTTTATCATAGCAGAGGTTGGGATGAGGGGATTTCCAGGGTTCAGGACCCTGATTGGCTGACATTTGTCTAGGGGTATCTGTAAAACAGAACTAGGTGTGTGCTAGACTCAGGGACATCTGGCCACCTTATCTAATGGTCGGAATATTTGGGGTGTCAGGTTATTTCCCCTTAGATGTAGGTCCTCCCTGGGTGGGGTCCGCTTATGGTTTTTCCTGGGTTTGGGTGTTGCCTGCCAGTAAGCCTGTCACAGAAGCTGTGTCTGGGTCCCTAAGCCTGTCATGGCAGCTGTATGGTCAAGCTGTTTTGGGCCCCCCACACTTCTCAAATGAATGAAAATGAGGACATGACCACTCCAAGGTATAGTCAAGGAGAAGGGTTTTATGGTAGACATGAGGGAGAGTACAGCTGGAGGTATCTGGAAGAGTCCAGACTGAACTGGGCCATGAGAAGGGGGGTGGGACAGAGAGTATGAAAGAGGAGGAGAAAAGAGAGAAGAGAGGGCAAAGAGACCAAGAGAGGAGCTCAAGACCAAGAGAACACATGGCTGAAATGGCACATTTGTATAGGAACGAGAAGCTGGGGGAAGGGATGTGAAGTTCATCCCCTAGGCTAGAGAGATTTAGGGTAGGGGGCAGGGTGAGAAGTGCTGGGAGAAGCCACAGGTACTATGTGAGCCTCCTCCCAGATTTCTTTGAGACCTGACACTAAAAGAAGCAGTTCTATTTGTATATATTTAGATTAATCTTAAGACATAGATTGAATGTACACTCTATTCAGAAGAAAGCTGATGTTTGTTAGATAAAATTAAATCAGTAGTATTTTCATCAGTCATAAAAAAAAAAGAAGCAGTTCTATTGATCTTCTAATTCAATAATTAACAGCAATAATCACTTATCTTTTTTTCTAATATGAAATGCTTCATCCAGGACTATATAGTGAGACCCTGTCTCAACAATCAAACAAAAAGAAATGCTTCAAAACAGTTTCTGGCTTGGAAAATGGGAGATGCTGGCTTATTATTTTATGGAGTAAAATTCTTTGGGTGCATGACGGATTTGTTTCTGTGAAGTGTTCATAGTCATTGTCTAAAGACTTCAAAATAGTCTATTGTACTTCTGATAATATAGCTATATCTGAAATACCTTTCAACTTCTTCCTGCACAAAAGTTTCATCTTAGACACAAGATCTGAAAAGATGGTTTGGAGACAAAGGAGTTAAGATTACTCTTTTGTGCATTTATCAAAGACTGTTTCAAAAACACTACCTGATATCAGGCTGTTATTGTTGGAGGAGTGATAGCAGTGTAAGTCTAGATGCTCTATGTAAATAAGTAAGTAGAATTTAAGCTTTTATTCGGTGGTACACAAATTTAATTTCATTACTATTAATGGGACACAGAGTGTTTTCAATCCTTATTTTGGCTTATTTTCTATCTTCATGATCTTTATTACATTTAACTGGCCCAAAACCAGCTAGAAAAGACTCTATGATGGCTTTAATATATTGGTTTTATAATCTTTGAACCAGAACCTTTCCTATAGGTCTATTCTATTGGCTACTTAAAGCCTTGTTAAACATCTTGGCATCAGTATTTTTGCTGTCCTACCTTCAGCAATTATCACTGCAAACAGATTCCAGTTGGGTTCAGTTAGAAATAATGCTAGTTAGGAAGTAAATATTGGCAGGTCTATTCTTTGATATGAAGTTCTACTTGTAGATGATTAAATAAAAAAAATGAGAAAGAAATCCTTTCAAATTGTACTTTTATAATCACTGTTTATTTGGATTTTTTTTTTCTTGCTGTTTGTTTTGTTTTGTATTGCTGGAGATGGAACCCAAGGTCTTGCCAATGCTAGGCAAGTGTTTAGTCTTTGGGTTTTTGAGCGGTTTCCCTGTGCGGTTTAAACTGGTCTTGAATTTGCTGTGTAGTCAGGATGTCCTTAGACTTTCCATCCTTTTGCTTCAGTCTTCTCAGTAGCTGGGGCTATTTTAAAAAAATCACTTTTGTTAGATATTTTATCACAGTAACAAAACAAATACCTGATAGAAAAAAGTATCAGGTAAGGTAAGGAGAAATGGGACTGCTGCCATGATGAACCTGGCCATATGGGTGGTAGGCCTTTTTTTTGTTTGTTTGTTTGTTTTTTTTTTTAGTTTTTCAAGACAGGGTTTCTCTGTGTAGCTTTGGTGCCTTTCCTGGAACTCACTGGGTAGCCCAGGCTGGCCTCGAACTCACAGAGATCCGCCTGCCTCTGCCTCCCGAGTTCTGGGATTAAAGGCATGTGCCACTACCGCCTGGCATGGTAGGCCTTTGTAACTGGCTTAAAGAAGAATATGGAAGAGTTTGAAACTTTGGACTAGAAAAGCCCTTGAATTCTGCAAGCAGAACTTAATGGGCCAGAGGATCAAGAGAAATGTAGAAAATGGAGGCCTGGTTCATGAAGTTTCAGAGTAGGGTGTAGACGAATTGCTAAATGGTCTTATTAAATAAAAAACACTGAGCCAGAAATAGAGGTGAAAACCTGAGAGATGAGGGAAATAGGGAAAGCCACAGCTAACCTCACCTCACCAACTCCACAGCTTCCAGAGACTTCCTGTCTACCCACACATATGTGCCTTCCTGTTCTGTTCTCTCATTGGCTCTCTCAGCCCAGCTACATCACTTCCTCTTCTTGCCTAGCTCTGTCACTTCCTGTCTGTCTGTACAGACCTCCAGACCTCTATCGTTGGAGCTGGGATTAAAGGCATGTGTCACCATGCCTGGCTCTGTTCCCCAGTGTGGCCTTGAACTCACAGAGATCCAGACAGATTCCTGCCTCCCAAATGATAGGAGTAAAGGTGTGTGCTACCATTACTTGACTTCTGTTTATAGTGGCTAGCCTTTTCCTCTGATCCTCAGATAAATCTTATTGGGGGACACAGTATATTGGAGGACACAATACATCACAACAGTGGAGAACAAGGACTCCATTGGGAACAAGGCTAGAGGTCATTTGTGTGATGGCAAAGAATCCAGCTGCATTCTGGCCATGTTGTGAAAATGCAAGTAAGGCTCAATATAGGAGTGATGACACTTTGTATGGTGGAGGATAGCAGCATGCAGGCTGTGACTGCTCACCATTATTATTCATAACTACAGTGAAAAGCACTAACAAGTGGGCCAGTATGATATAGTGTGTAGTTTTTCCTAAAAAAGAGCTAGTGTGTTTAAAGTTGAAAAGGAAAAGCCACCTGCTTTGTATAGGGGGTGGGGATACCCATCAAAATTTGAAAATGAGAATTCACTTGAAAAGAGAGCACCTAGTTATGCTGCTGCCCTGTTCTTGGAAAGCAACTATCTAAGGAAGTGTTTCCCCAGGGACATCCAAAAGTGTCAGGTTCCACCTAAAGCTGTCTACTCAAATGGTACTTGTTATGCAGCTATGAAAGATCATGGAATCTTGAACCATGGTTTCAGAGGACTGCTAAGGTCAGACAAAGTGTGGCAAAGCTGGAATTCCTGCAAGGAGGCTTTGCATATGAAGCCACAAAGATGAAGCCCAAGTTGCAATGAGGACACCAAGATATTGGAGATGCCAAAACCATAGGGCATTTGCCAAGGACAGCTGCATGGATGCAATACAGTTGGCTCAAGAGGTTGAGTGTGCTGCAGGGGCAGAGTTGGAGGGGTGGGGCTCCTTAAGCCCTTTGGTGCCCAGATGATTCCATCACAAACTCCAGATACTAGACATGTTGCTGCAGAAGTGGTATTTACCCTGCAGGCTTTTAGTCTGACTTTGGTCCCAGCATTCCTTGCTATACCTCAACTCTTTATTTTGGAATGGGAACATTTATTCTGTGTCATTATATTTTGGAAGAACGTAACTTGTTTGTGATTTCATAGGTACAGTTAAGAGAGTGTCTTGAGTATCAGAAGAAACTTTGGATGTAAAAAATATTTCGTATATAATATGTGTGTTTGATGCATGTATGCCATGGTGTATATGTGGAAGTCAGAGAACAACTTTTGGGAGACAGTTCTCGTCTTCTGCCATGGCTTCTAAGGGGATGAACTCAGGCTTACATAACAAAGTGCTTCCGCCCATTGAGCTATCTCACACAGCCCAAGACTTTGGACTTTTAAACAGTGTTGAAATTGTTAAAGACCATGGCAACTTTTTTTCGAAAAAAAGTTTTTTGATACAGAGTTTCTCTGTGTAGGCCTGGCTATCCTGGAACTCACTCTGTAGAGTTGTTCCTCTACAG
Organism: Neotoma lepida; assembly: GCA_001675575.1. Classification (NCBI taxonomy): domain Eukaryota; kingdom Metazoa; phylum Chordata; class Mammalia; order Rodentia; family Cricetidae; genus Neotoma; species Neotoma lepida. The sequence continues at coordinate 122,728 of LZPO01017455.1, forward strand.
TTTCAGGCTAGCCTCAAACTCACAGAGATCTGCCTACCTAGGCATGTGCCACCACACCAAGCCATGGCAACTTTTGAAACTGGACTGAATTCATTTTGCATTATGAAATGGCCGTGGACTTATGGGGGTAAGGGCTAGAGGCTATTGCCTAAAAGTGATGTGTTTGGGTGTTAAATTGACAAAGGATGGGATTATGTTAATATTGCCAACTTTACAGGATCTAGAATCACTGAAGAGAAACGCCTGGCATATCTGAGATGATTATCTAGATTATGTTCGTCGAGGGGAAGACCTATCCTAAAGGTGGGCAGTACTAGGCTTGAGTCCCTGACTGAATGAAAAGAGAAAGGGGGTCAAGTCTGGTGTCCAACAGCTTTAATCTCAGCACTCTGGAGGCAAATGGAGGCAGGTGTCTGTGTGTTTGAGACCAGACTGATTTACACAGCAAGTTTCAAGCCAGCAGGGGGTATACATTGAGGCCCCATTTCTCAAAAAAAAAATATTTTTAACGTGGGGGGATTTAACTAAATGTAGATTGACTTCAGTCATCAAAAATTTTTTATAAAGATTTATTCTAGAGGGTGGAGAGAGATGGCTCAGCAGTTAAGAGTACTGGCTGCTCTTTTAGAGGGCCAGGGTTCCATTCCCAGCACCCAAATAGTGGCTTACAACCTCTGTAAACTCCAGTTCCAGAGGAAATGACGCCCTCTTCTGGCCTTCATGGGCACTACATGCTCATGGTCCACAGACATATGCAGATAAAACACCTACACACATAAAAAAATAGAGTTAAAAATGATTTATTTTACTTTCATTAATGTGGATATTTGCATATAAGTGTAGGTGCTACAGACATCAGGAGCCAGAGCTGACAGATCCCTTAGAGCTGGAATTAGAAGAGATTGTGAGCCAATGGATGTGGATGCTGGTAATCAAACCTGGGTCCTCTCCAAAAGCAGCATGAGCTCTTAGATGCTGAGCCGTCTCTTCAGCCCCATGAAAACACATTTAAAGTGCTTCTAAAGCAATAATGAGAGTGTAACATGAGCAGGTTTATTGCTGCTTTAATCTTGGGCTCCTGTGGATCTATTTAGTAAGTAGAATATGCACACATTGTAAAGAAGAGAATTTTAACTTGGGTGAATATACTGAGTGCCCCTCTGTATGTACATAACAGTTATGAAGTATTATTTTGGGTACCTCAAATCTGAGAAATCTCTAAGGCATAGAATTATCAGAGATGACAAAAAAAGGAAAAACTAAAAACTAAAAAAAAAAAAAACCAAAAAACTGATACCAGAATTTTGTGTTCAATGTTGATAAAATGGTGAAAAGAAGTTTCTATTACATACAACTAAAAAACATGCAATTAAAGTGTAGAGAAAGTATTCCTTTGCAGTCAAGTGCTAGGCAGAGGAATATAATGTCATTAGAAATGACTATTGCAGATTTCAATAAAGGGTTGCAGGACAATACAGCCTTGTTAACCCAATACTGGCTTATCCAAATAGCTTGTAATTCAAAGCAATTGCTGCTCCCCAGACAGGAATTTACAATTGCCACATTTGAAGGGAGGATACTGTGTCATTCCAAGGGGAAATCAGGTCTAGAAAGGGCCTCCTTGTTGGAGAGTCTCATGTTCCGAAACAGCTCCAAAGCAGGCCAAATCAAACATAGCAGCAGAGAACCACCCTGTGAAGTAAGCCTGCTTTGAACTCATCGTATTTCCTTTGCTCTCCTGCCTTTGCAATGAACGACAAAATGTCCCCAGAGCAAGTCCAAGCCCTGATCAGGCTGCCAGTTGGAGGATTTTTAACTGTCCTGGCAAAGGCATTCAAGCTCATTCAGGAGCACTGTACACATGTGTGAACTGTGTATTTATGTAACTGATGATAGTGATGGACACAGAGCATTCTCCCTGGTGTCAAAACACCCACCAAGTGTCAAACATGAGTCAACAGCAAGAGGAAGCTTGAATCATACATTTTGAACAATTTGGTGAACAATCTTTCAGGATGTCTTCATTTTTTTTTTCATTTTTTAAAAATTTATTCTGAGAATTTCAGATACGTGTACAATGTGTTTTGGTATCTACTCCCTCAATTCCCCCTCAACTCCCCTCAACTCCCCTCAACCCCCAACACATTTCCCTCTCAACTTCACATCCATTCTTTATATTTTTAATCCCAGAGTCTACTGCTCTATTGTGTGTTCTATTGTCATTCTGAAGAATGACACTGGTGCACACAATATTATTTGATTTATTGCATGACAGGAGCGTGTATGTAGATGGAAATCAGAGAACAACTTTGTGGAGTCATTTCTTTACTTCCACTTTTACATGGATTCTGGGAAAGGAGCTCAAATAACCAGGCAAATATAGCAAGATGGTTACCTGGTGAACCATCTCATTGACCACAACTACTCCAGTTTTATGTGTCATTATTATCTATCTCTCTATCTATCTCTCTATCTATCTCTCTAACTATCTATCTATCTATCTATCTATCTATCTATCTATCTATCTATCTAATTATTGGTGTTTTTCAAGACAGGGTTTCTCTGTGTAGCACTGCTGTCCTGGAACTCACTCTGTAGCTCAGGCTGGCTTTGAACTCACAGAGATCCACCTGCTTCTGCCTCCCTTGAGTACTGGGATTAAAGGTGTTCAACACCACTGCCTGGCTGCTGTCATTATTTTAACATTAAATGTAGACAGTTAAGATTTTGTTTTGTTTGAGATGCTCTTTCTCTATAGCCCAGACTGGCCTCATACTCACAGGATGAGTATGTGCTGCTCCCATTTCAGCAACCTGAGTACTGGGATAATAGGCATGTACCATCATACCTGACCTCTGGGATCAATAAACAAACACACATACATTGTACTTTTGATTCCAGCTACTAATCAATATATTTTCAGGACAACAAGCTATGTCAGACCTGCGTTGAGCTACTAGTTCCTCTGGGGCAGCAAATTAGGTTACAACAACACAACAAAAAAGAAAATTAAACTCAGCAGAATTGCTCACAGATAAAACCTTTTCATAGAACCCACCCTCAAGTGGAGTAGACTATTTTTCACCCTAGGCCTGCCTGTAAGGATGCTTAGAGAATAGTTAAGAGTATTAGGTAAAGCTGAGCGGTGGTGGTGCATGCCTTTAATCCCAGCACTCAGGAGGGAGAGGCAGGCGGATCTCCGTGAGTTCAAGGCCAGCCTGGTCTACAAAGCGAGTTCCAGAACAGGCTCCAAAGCTACACAGAGAAACCTTGTCTCA